>BFEA01000436.1:1127701-1142081 GCA_003427395.1 Chara braunii
ACCGCAGCGATGGGGATAGATGACGAAAGGTCGGTAGAGATCGCGCATCGGTGGAGAGAGATGGAGAGAGGACGCGCAACAATGGTTAGCGATGCCGCAGCGATGGAGAGAGAAGGCACAGCGATGACCAAAATTTGTTATTGCACAACATCAGTTTCATCGAGTTAATTCTTCGTTAAGCATACCTGTCACCTCTTTTGTGCGATTCCACAGTGATGGGCGGCTGCACTGACAACGGCCTGAAACAACAATAAAATGGCGATGGCAGGATCGCCCACGAGTAATGGAGAGCCTCTGGGGCAAGGATGGAGGTTGCGAGGTTGTCGAGAGCGATCACGTAGTGATGGAGTGAGATGGAGAGTGATCACTTTGCGATGGAGGGAGATCGTGCGGCGATGGAGATAGAAATCGCTCAGCGCTGCGGTGGGATACCACTGGCCACGGCTTCGGTAGCCATGGCCAGCGCTGCGGTGGAGAGCGATGGCGCACCGGTGGAGAGCGATGGCGCGGCGATGGAACGCGTTACAATGCAGCAATGGCGATAGCGATGGCAGCGATGGAACAGCGATAGCAATTGTGCAGCGATGGCGCACCCGTGGAGAGCGATGGCGCAGCGATGGAACAGCCATAGCGATGGAACAGCGATAGCGATGGCGCAGCGATGGAACAGCGATAGCGAAGGCGGATAGCGATAGCGATGGCAGCGATAGCGATGGCACACCGATTGAGAGATGGCGCAACGATGGAACCAACGTTGAGATGGCAGTTATGGTACCAGCGCTCTGATGGCGCAGCGATGGCCAGTGATGCGATGAGAGCGATGGCGATTGTCAGCGCTGCGATGGTCACGCGAGCGTGACGGCTGCGATGGGGGATATAGCTTTGCGTCGCGATGGCGATGAGCTAAGTGCATCGATGGCGATGGTGCATGGCGAGCGTTGGCGATGGCGATGACATAAGCGCATCGATAACGATGGTGCATGGCTAAGCGCATCGATATCGAACGCCGTTGACATTTGCAAAATATCTGAATGACAGCGACACCGGAACTTATAGATTTTCGGTGTTTTTGACCTCGGCGCACAACGAATCGCCGTGCCTCGGTGGGAAATAAACCGTCGCCTGGCCTCGGCGCGCAACGAACCACCTCGGCGCACAACGAATCGCCGCACCTTATAGATTCTTGCGCCCGACCTCGTGCGTCGGATCATGCTGATCGACGGTCCAGATTACAACTGCGAAAATGGCATTGCCCGCCCCTTGTTTTCGGGAACTGTCACATCATTGCACGCCGGAGTAGACGGAGATTTTGGGGCCACTGGCATAACAGTGGCTTCGTTCATCTGCGCGGTTGAAAATTGTTGATTGACAGCTCACAATTTCCGGTACCCCTTACCGTTTATAGGCCCTGGCGTTTTATGGGCCCAGGGGTGCGATACACGAATCGATTCGGCCCCACATTGATGGCGTTTTATGGGCCCAGGGGTGCGATATGCGAATCGATTCGGCCCCACCTTGATCTTGACGGGAGGCCTGCTGCAACAAAGTATAAAAGGCGTTGCAGCCCTCGAGTTATCCCTTTTGTTGGTGCTCCACAAATCAAGTCGCGCTATCGCTTTTGCGCGCATTTTGATATTTGGTCTTCAGCCCCCCCCACCTTCCGCCATAGCCCGCTCACTCTTCGCTCTTCGCTCCGTCCGCAGTTGCCACATTGTGTTCAGTTCGTTCTTCACTCCTCGGTCTTCGCTCTTCCTAGCTCGATATCCCTCCACCATAGCTGGTTTGGTGGTTGGTTGCTCGCTCAACGCACGACGAAGGTAAAATCATATAACTTGAGTTGTCCTATTCTGTGTCCGACGTCCGTACACATTCCCAGATGCCCTGTCTGTACCTGCAGGATATAACGCCGTGCCGCGTTCTGTTGAACCCCGAATCAATTCCCGGTTTTATTGTTTCGCCAGTGGACGTGCTCTGATCTCTTTTCTCCACCCTCCACCTCCGTCCGCCATAGCCGATCTGCGTTCCGGAGCTTGATTACCTTTCACCATAGCCACGATAACGTTCGTATAAAGTTGCTCGATCCCCTTCGCAACTTGCAGTCGTCGCTGCGCATGGCGAACCTTTAATCAATACCTAGTTTCAACACTGAACACCGAATCAATTCCCGATTTTTGCTCACCTGTCCCTTGTGAGGTCGCCGACCTGATATCTACATATATATATATATATAAAGATATAGATACATATATGTATATATAGAGATATATTGCTACACTGAACACCGAATCAGTTCCCGATTTTCGCTCACCTGTCCCTTGTGAGGTCGCCGTCCTGAAGTTCTGTTTGTGACGATATATATATATATATATATATATATATATATATATATATATATATACATATATATAGAGAAATATATTGCGAGTCAGTTCACAGTTTGCGACGTACAGCGTTCGAGGAGTGACAACTGCGAGGTTATTTGCAGTTTTCCCAAGGTTAGACACATATTTCATTAAAGGCAGTTCTTTATTTCCACAAATGCAAGTTAGTTCGCACTTTTTTAGCAACACTGCTGGAGAGTTCACAACCCAACCCGTGCGGCTTTCAGGTCTTCAGTTCCACAATTCCGAGTAAGTTCGTACTTTCCCCTAGTGCTGCGCATCGCCATTATTGTCTTGTCTACAGAACTGCGAGTCAGTTCGCACTTGTCGAAACCCTTCGCAATTGTCGATAAACCAGGACTTCAGTTCCACAATTCGGAGTCAGTTCGTACTTTGCCGTTGTACTTCGGGTTGCAATTGTCGTCCTGTCAGCAGAACTGCGAGTTAGTTCTCACTTGTCGATTCGCACTTGTCGATAAACCACATCTTACTCGTTTCGTGCGTCTTTCAGGTCTTCAGTTCCACAATTCCGAGTTAGTTCGCGCTTTCCCCTAGTGCAGCGGGTTGCCATTGTTGTCTTGTCTACAGAACTGCGAGTTAGTTCGCACTTGTCGACACCCTTCGCACTTATCGATAAACCACATCTTACTCATTTCGAGGGCATCTAGTTGGGTCGCAATCTTTCCGAACAGTTTTCGTCTTCCCTCCGAACTTTTGTCTTTCCTATCCTTCTTCTGATTGTTGTGACTTCGTGTGCATTTCGAACACCCATCTCTTACGTCCTTTTCGTCCTCCATTTCGTTAAGTCCGAGTTAGTTCGCACTTCGCTTCTGTAGTGGTCTGGGGTTGGGCATATTAGTCATCCGAGTTGGTCTGAGGTTGGGCGTGCTAGTCAACGGGTGGGAATACAATGGCGTCCGCAAAGAACACATCCACAAACGCTGGACCATCTACCCCCGGGGAGGGACGACCTGTACAACAACCTACTCCTCTGTATATGCACGCAAAGGGAGCACAATGGTTTTTGGACTTCGTTGTTCAGGGGGACCTTTTTGGGCCACCTGTTTTCATGCGACCCACTTGCGTTACAGACGCTGGAGGAGCGGTCAACGTTGTTCCTCTCGGTATCGTCGTCTCGTGCGCGAAGACTCTTGGAGGTTTGCTCAAGCTGCACACTAACGGCTTGTACGACGAGTGCAGACTGTCTATCAGAGGTGTTAAAGGTGTGATAGTGACCATCAAGCGTTTCCCGGGGTATGGCTTGAACATGCCGTTGTGCTCTCATTTCAAAGGCCTTTACGATGGCGGCAGCAAGCGTCTTCCATCGCCAGAACAATATCTCGATCTCGCGCTGATGGTGCCGAAAGAACGTACGGTTCTTCCGCCAGAGCATGTTTTCCGGCTTCTGCCACCCCGTGAGGGGTCGTCCGGCTTGGCTCAAGAAACTCCAGGTACGACAGTGGGGCGCGGGAGTCCGATTCAAGACGCTGGGGGTCGGGTCAAGGGACGCAGCGTTCACACGTAGGTCGGCCCGGATGCTCCTGGGAACACGTCGGACTTGCATTCTCGGGGTACAGGTTCTCAACAGGTCAGTACTCCGAAAATTATCAAGGTTTGCTGCGGCGGCGTCACGTATTCGCTTCGAGATGAGGCGACAAGAGATTCAAGCAGATCGGGGCTAGATGTCAGAGGGAATGAGGCTGAAGGGATGGGCGCTGTCTGAGAAAGCTCTGGCGGGGAGCAGAATCCTTTGGAGAAGAAGAGCGAGTGACAGAGGATGGTGCGAGAGGAGGTGGCGGAAGGAACCCTCCGCATGAAGAGGATGAGAGGAAAATTGGAGGCGCTGATGGGCGGGGATGGAGGTGACATCGGAGAATGTGCCTTGGGAAAGAGGCCGCCGAAGGAAGAGGGTGGGACGACAAGTAAGAAAGCGAGGAGGCCCGGCGGTTTGACCATCCGCGAAGGACAAGCCATGGGTGGAGGAGTTTCGACTGATCCAGGCGCTGCGGCCGCGAGAGAACCTTCAGGGAAATCGAAACGGAAAGTGGCAGCTGAAGAAGGCGATGGCCAGAAGAAACCTCGAAGTCGGAAGACTGATGAGGCAGCGAGCGGGGCCGAACGGCCTGACAGGGAGGAGTGCGATGAAGCGGCAGCGTTCTAGCTCGAATACGAGCGGAACGATGGCGGTGAAATCGTGGAGAAGGAGCTCCCCGTCCAACTGCTCATTGACCCCAGGAAGGTCTGCGACATCCCGTCTTGGGAAAGATATTACAACCACCGCAGTCTCACTCGCGAAACTGTGGACGACATCAAGGCTGCGATGCTGAGTCAATTCCGCGAGAAAAGGGGGAAGATCTGGACGGAAAACCCTTTGGTTCTGGCACCCATCTACAAGTCGGTGACATGTAGGCCGGAGAAAGCTGACAGGGTTTACAAAGATGTCTTCAAGCCAGAGGACAAGGACAAGTACTACTATTACCCTGTTAACGGTCAACACACTGTGGCTGCTGTGAAGGAGTTGGAGGGTGAGCCAATATTCGATTTGTGGAAGATGCACTCATGGTCGGCGAGAGTAGTGTGGTTCTCCGACCGAGATTTCGCTGCGTGGCAGGTCAGTCTCAACGAGAACACGAGACACGAGATGTCTAAGCAGTGATCGCAGAAGGCTGCGTTCTTGGACATGCGGGAGGCATGGGAGAAAGAAGGAAGTCCGATGGTCATTCAAGGGAACCCTTCCGGCAAGGAGGCCAAAAAACGAAAGTTTTTCGAATTCCAAAAGCTGATTTTGGGAAAGAGTCTGAACGAATCTCACTGGGCGTTGGCAAAAAAAGATTTGTCGCTCGCCGACAAGGAGTATGCCGCTGCCGTTGGCAATGCATTGAGGCAGTGGATGCCGCTCGTGACGGCCGGTGATGACATTTTCCGCAAAGCCATGGAGTTCTACGCGAAATGGGCGGAGGGGAAGTTGTTGGGCGGCGACGGCAAGACGCCATTGTCGAGGCCGGGCAAATACATGCCAGACAAATCTCCGGGTCTGCAAGCAATTCCGGAAATGGGCTCGAAAGGGGCGGTTGGTGAAACGAAGATGGGGTGGCTGGTCGTGGTCCCGCCGCCTCCGACCAAAAAGAAAACGCAAGCGGACGACAAGTTTTTCGTGGTCGTGAAGGAGTCAGACATGTTCTGTTGGCAGTGTCTCGCCGACATGACTGATGTCGAGAAACTGTCGATCCTTGACAACATTCTCGCGCTAAGGGGAGTGTTCGTGCAGTCCGCGGACGGCCATCTGAAGCGTCAGCATAAACCAGGAATTAAAGACATGGTCGCTACGAGGAAAGTGGACCGTATGATGCTCCGTATGTTCCACTATATCTTATTCCTTGAAACGGAGGAGGACGAACGTGTTTGGCGTCACGGGAGCCCTTTTTTTCGGACCGAGGGGAAGCTTCTGGAGGAGTTCGGGCCGCAGGGCCTCACGAAACAGGTGTGGGTCGAAATGCGAAAGCATTTCCAGAGCGCGGTGGAGTACGTGAACACTTGCAAACATACTCTTCCGCACAAGAAGGAGTCCATCGACGACGCGAAGAGATTGTACGATGATGACAGGTTCCCTAAATTTTTCGAAAAGTCTGTCCGTTCCATCTTGCGACGGACGGAAGAAGACGTTCGAGACACGATCAGGGTCGGCGGGGATGTGAGGCACATCAAATGGCCCGACCTCAACCGGGTGACCAGCCTTATTCCTTTCGCTTTCCCGCCTTCCCAAGCTCAGAGTCATGTCACTGCGATCCGTGAGGTTGTGCGACATTACGTGTGCAACTTATACGTCCTCGATTTGTGTGATCCCACACTTCTCACAGACTGGCGAGAAGACGATTTTGCCAACTTGCAAGGCCTTCTACAAACACTTTCGCCAACGCACTGGCACTTGTGATATTTTTCCCCTCTCGTTGGGAGCTCAGTTTCTTGAAAGGCATGGTCAGGCTTAGCGTCCATCACATCAGGACAGGGAAGTGGGTACGTAATGCACAAAAGCAGGTCACTGTCCGGGAAGGCAATATGCTGGTTGAGGAGTGTGACCGCCGTGATATTTAATGGCGAGAAGCTGGACGACAACACATACGCAGTCTACCCGGCCAGTAGCCCAACAAAAGGTCCAAGTCCAGCCAAACACACGCTGGTGGCCAGCTCGAAACCTGTGTGTTCGTCGGACCCATCAGGAGAGGCTGTGGCGTGTTTCGACGTGGCGGAAGAGGAAAGGTTCTCTCGTAGCATGTGGGAGGACAGCGGCGTGACAAGTTCTCAAGGACCTGCTTACGGGGAGATGGAGCGGAACCCGTCCCGTCTACTTGGTCTACTCGAAAACTTTTGCAAAGCTGGGCAAACTGTTTTTTTCTTTGGGAAGGCGCATGCGTCTGTCGTGTGGGGACTCCTCCGCACCGGTCGGAACGTCGTCGCGTTGGAGAAGGAGGCCAGGATGATCGACTACCTTCACGAGTTCGTGAAGACACGCGTTGCAGACACTCGCAATGCTTGCGAGTTTGCCCGCACCACCGGCGAACGAAACTGGGATCCCAAACGTGACATGTATTGGAAATTGCCGGGGAACAAAATGACGGACGTTTGGGACTTCCTTTTTGGACCCTGACCGCCTAGTCCGACCGATCTCGAATACAGTCGACGGAGAAACCTGGTGTTCGCTGTGCTCAATGGGTACCACGGTTCACCCAGGGAGTCTCTCTCGCACTTCCTGAGAAGGCTGGAGCACGTTTACTTCACGCTGGCCGAACCGCTCACTCTCGAAAACTACAAGTCACAGTTTGACGAGGAGGACCCTTTTGACACTGAAGACATGGAGGAGCTGAGCGACTTCGAAACCTTCGATTTCGAGTCCATGCCACTTCCTCGGGTGGTTGGACAGGTTGGTGATGAAGAGGAAGGTGGCCCTCGGAGATATAGCACGTCCCCTGTCGGTTTGAAGCGTGTGTTTGGGCGTGAAAGAGTCGACGACCAATCGTCTGATGACGAAGAGGAAGTGAGAGACTATGATCACGAACCTTGTGACAGGCTCCCTGTGGACCGTGACACCTGGCAGAATGACAGACTTTACTTCTTCGGCAAGCATCACCGGTTCACGTCGGAGGATGTCTGGGGACACAACGTCGTCTGGCACCCGAGGATATTCCAACCTGCTGTGAGGAATGGAATATGGGTCATGGCAATAAAGGAGGCCGATGGCAAGTGGAGTGGACTGAAGAGACTGGGAGCGGGTGCATTTAAGAGAAAGGCAAGAACTGCTCTGGTGTAGCATTTGAGTCTCATGAACCTCAAGAGGAACGATCCGGACGTCGATGCGTATGCACAACAAAAGCTACATGAGTTGTACACCAACAACATGTTGGAGTTTCGAGGGCCTTTCTACGCGCTCGAAACGGCACCGTCTCGTGGCATTGACTGGCGCATGCCGCAACCTCCGCCGGCCGGTCAGCATCCGGGAGGGGGTGGTGGAGGAGACGAAGGAGACGGCGGAGGTGGCGGAGGAGACGGTTCACAGTTTGCCGGAAAGGGGACGGGCGAGACATCGTCGGTAGAGAAGGCGTCCAGCGGAAAGGGGTCAGGCGGAAAGGGGTCGGGCAGGAAGGGGTCGGGCGGGAAGGGGTCGGGCGAAAAGCGTCGAACGTCCGGGAGTCCCCAGTATATGGAAACTGACCCCCACGGCGTAGGGAGTCGAGATTCCGACATGCGAGACGAGGTCACCCTGACGTCCGATCAAGTGCGAGTAGATTCGCACTTGTCTGCGAGGAGTTTGTTTCCCGTTGCCTAGGAGAGTCCATCCCGCCGTGCGCAGCAGAGGTCTCCTGTGCTCAACACCTTGCTCCTATAAGAGGGCGCGTCTTCGTTTTGCCTGGAGGGCGGGATGCCTGCATTGCGAAGGAGCGAAGGTGCGACCTCCGGTTCCCTCGGCTCGGGCGACCGCCAAAAATTCCAAATACATTCGGATTTGTTGTCGTCGCCCTCCGCCATAAGTGTTCCTCACGCAACAGTTCTGCGGGGCCAAGAAAATGTGACGTCCTGGCCCCCGCATCTTCAGTTGGACAGAGGGTTACCCTGCTCGCCTCCCTTCTCATGTGTTGAGACTCGAGACTGGAGGTCTCGCGACGTGCTGGAGGGGCCCGCTCCAGGAGTGTTGGAGACCGGGGGTAGCGAGATCGAACGTCACACTCCTGGGGAAGACGAGCGCTCTCCGGGAACGCGTGCTGTACATCGGGAAGAGGAGACTCAACGCTGGCAGTATCGCAAAGTGTTAAAGACCGGGGGTAGCGAGTGTGAACGTCATGCTTCGGAGGGTGCGTTTGTGGACACTGACAGCGAGAGTGCAGGAGCTTCGGGGGAAACACATGTTGTACAGCGAGGAGAGGACACTCGACACAGGCCGGCTCATGAAGACGTGAAGTGGCTCCACGCACGAGTGCTGATGATCGGGACGTCCGAAGACGTTCTACACAGTCGCTCGGTTGTGGCCACGAAGCGAGAGGGTGTCGTTAAGGGAGGTCCGTGGACATCCGTGCAAGCTCCCGTTCTTGGCGACGATGAAGACGAAGAAGAACCCGCAGTAGAAGCTCGGGTTCATGGCGATGAGAAAGGCGGAGAACCCGTGGTGGAAGGCCGTGAGGTGAATGTCGACATCCGGACGGATCCACAGCGGAAAGATGGTGATTCTTCGCCCATCCATTGCGGTGAAGAACAGGGTGGTCGAGCATCTGTCGTGAGCACTGCTTAGGGAATGGTGCTTCATGAAGCCATAGAGTTGGGTGACGACTCGGCAGCCACCGAGCTGGTTAGCGACTCAGGCGTGGCCGAGATGCAGAACATCCGGACGGATCCACAGCGGAAAGATGGTGATTCTTCGCCCACCCATTGCGGTGAAGAACAGGGTGGTCGAGCGTCAGTCGTGAGCACCGCTCGGGGAATAGTGCTTCATGAAGCCATAGAGTTGGGTGAGGACTCGACAACCACCGAGCTGGTTAGCGACTCAGGCGTGGCCGAGATGCTGAACGTCGAATCCTCCGTGGAAGGCGGTGAGGTGGCCATCAGCATCAAGATGGATCCACAACGGAAAGATCATGATTCTCCGTCCACCCGTTGCGGTGCTGAACAGGATGATCGAGCATATGTCCTCAGTACCGGTTGGGAAATGGTGCTTCATGAAGCCATCGACTTGCCAAGCGACTCAGCTGCCACCGAGCTAGTTAGCGACACAGCCGTGGCCAAGGTCCAGAACCTCGAATCGTCCGTGGACGTTGGCACAGTGGCGCGACAGGAGGGCGAGTTCCCTCAAAGGGCTCTCGAGCACGGTTAGATTTGTGAATAGGACCACTCGCATATCTGTCACTGGCCAGCTCTGTGTTCGTCCAAATTGATGTCATGGGCTAATGTACCTGTTACCACTAGTTAAAAAAAAGCTAATGGGTTGTTGGTTGTTTTCTATGTTCTACAGGTGTGAGGTTGTTAATGTCCCTGCCCATGAAGCCTTTAAAAGTCGTGCGCGAGAAACGTCGTTCAGGGAGGTCATTGGCCGCTTCACCGAAGAAGTCGTAAAGTATAGGGTTGTTTAAAAGGGTCCAGATGCCTCGCCTTTCCCAGAGAGCTGTCAGGGTTCTGAAGGCTTGTGGAATAGATAAGGAGGAAGGTCTGCGGAAATATTTGGCTGCGTCTAATGAGAGCGTTACTGTTTTGTCTGACGGGTGTGATGACGATGGCAAACGGGGTGTCTTGAAAGACCCGTGTCCTAAGTACATCGCGAAGGACACATTCAACAAGCGGGGATACAACTTTTCTGGGAAAAGGGCAGACAGTTCTTAGCCATTCCACCACGGGGTTTGTGATCAGTCCTCACACTTGTTCGTGGGTGTTTGTGCAGCTGGGGCTACATCATGTTTTCGTGTTCCGTTGCCTACTGAGGAGCTTAGCGCTACGGACTTGAGAATGTTGCGGGACGTCTGTGGAGATTACAGCAACGGCCACGAGGTGGTGTGCTCTGTTCGCAAAGGGGTCAGTTCAATTCCGTTGAGCAGAAAAAGTCTTCAAACTCTTGTTCAGGGGGAATGGCTTTCCGACGAGGTGGTGGAGTCGTACTTGGCCTTGCTTGCCAATGCTGTGTTGCCTGGGTGTCCCTCTTTTTATATTTTCAGTCCATTTTTCTATACCAAGCTCGTCCGTGGCGGCTATCGACATGATAGGGTTGCGAGATGGAGAAAAGATGTGGATATTTTCTCGCCCGAGATGGTCTTGATTCTTGTCCATAAACATGGAGTGCATTGGACCCTATTGTGTCTCCGAGAACAACGGCTAGAGTACTACGACTCCCTGGTACAAGACGATGGCGGTTTTTCTTCCGATGTGATTGCTAACTTCACGCAATACCTCCGTGACGAAGCAGTTTGTCATTATGGTCCAAAAACGAAAGTGGATCTCCAGGAGCCCAAGGTGGTTGTTCGTGGTGTCCCTCAACAATCGGACGGGTCGAGCTACGGTGTTTTCATGCTCGCCTTCGCTTCATTTCTTGCACGCGGCTGTCTGCCACCATTTGCGATAGCCCAAAGCGACATTCCAAACATCCGGCTGAGGATTGCGGTGGACATACTCCAAGGCGCTGAATGATACCACTGTTGTCAAATTACGCGTAGTTTTTTTTTCGAAATGCCATAAGCAAAAGTGCGAATCTATTCCTACTTGATCTAGCAGCCAGCCGGTTCAAGTTGTGTTGTTGTTTTCATGAGGTGTCTGATTGCAGTGGACGTTGTGGTCAAGTACAGGCTTAGGTGTCGATGTGAATATCCCAGCCTCGTGCTGTATCAATTTTTTAAGGGTTCTTCATTTCGTGGAACCTGTCATCTTTACTCGTAGGACTTTCGRSAGYGYYGTGCTTCCTTTGTTTGYTTTCGGGTTGTTCTCATTGCTTGCCGCGCAACATCAGCTAGAGGGTAGCAGCGGACGCTTACGTGAAGTAGAAGCTCAGATGCCGATGTAAATATCCCAGCCACGTGGTACAATTCCTTTCAAGTAGACGCTTATATATCGGATGTGAATATCCCAACTTTGTGCTCCTTTTGTTTATTTTCGGGTTGTTCTCCTTATGTCCTCTCAGACTGCGGCAGCACCGTGCTGCGTTTGTTCGTTTCGAGGTTGTGCTCCTCTTTTACTCATGTGAAAGATATCGACGATTTATTCTTGGTCGCCAAATTGTTTCGTGCTTATCTCTTTCGTTCGCGAGACTTTGTAGTGTGAAAGCCCCTCTCTCCCGCCCCACCCCGACCAACCAGCTTTGATATTTTTGGCTCGCCCTTGTTCTGCGTGTGCCGCCCCGTTTTACGTTTCACCCCCTCTACTTGTCTCGATTGAATACTGTTTGTTGGTTCCTTATGACAGTTGCGAACTTGTTCTCCAATCGGAAACCAATTGTCGCCAGAATGTATGTGTGCTTGAAGTTGTTTTACGGATTCAGCGGTGCACTGAATGATCACCAATTTTGTTATCCCCGGAATACATCTCGTGCTCTCCACGGAATGCTGGTTGTTGTTTCCGTATGAGAAATGCGAACATATTCGCACTTCGGATGCCGTACATTTGTGATTGAACTGTTGGTTTCATATGAGAAATGAGAACATATTCGCACTTTGGCTCCATGTACTTTGTGATATTTGGAAAGTCTCCGTGCACTTTGCAATGTGGGATTGTATGATATTTTGCATTCAATGACTTTTTGAAACGTCTCTGTGTGCTTTGCAATTTGCCCTCGAATGAATTTTCTGCATGGAATGGTTTTCGGTACCTGTTCGTGTGCTGTGAGACTTCACCTTTGGAAAAACACTAGGCAACTTGAGATGTTTTCACCTCGATGTTTGCGATGTCTCTGTGTGCTTTGCAATTTGACTTGTGTTTGAAGTTGTTTAACGGATTCAGCGGTGCACTAAATGATTGCCAATTTTTTTATCCTCGGAATACATCTCGTGCTCTCCCTTGGATGCTGGTTGTTGTTTTCGTATGAGAAATGCGAACATATTCACACTTCGGATGCCGTACATTTGTGATTGAACTGTTGGTTCCATATGGGAAATGAGAACATATTCGCACTTTGGCTCCATGTACTTTGTGATTTTTGGAAAGCCTCCGTGCACTTTGCAATGTGGGATTGTATGATATTTTGCATTCAATTTGTAAAGTCTTTGTGCTTTGCAATTTGCCCTTGAATGAATTTTCTGCATAGAATGGTTTCTGGAAACTGGTCGTCTGCTCTGAGACTTCACCTTTGGAAAAACAGTGCGCAACTTGAGATGTTTTCACCTCGATGTTTGCGATGTCTCTGTGTGCTTTGCAATTTGACTTGAGATGTTTTCATCTTGATGTTTGTGATAACAAGAGATACTTGTATAAATGGATATGAATCTTTTACACAAAAAGATTTGATTGCGTTTTCAACCTGTGATATAGAAATGACAAGCTAATGTTTATATTAAATCGCCGCGCTGATGGACTGCGCAACTGCTTCTCCATCAAAGTGCGAGTTCAATCGCACTTCTGGTGTGAGCCCTGAGCAATTCCCTCGCACTTTGCTTCATGTCGAGGAGGGGATCGAACGCACCGCCGGTAAGCACCTGCACATCACGTAATAAGAGCACGTCCCAATTGGAACATCGTCGGGTCCTCACCTCATCGACTCTCAAGATGACTACAGCCAACAGCGGTAGGATGGCAGGTCCGCCTATCCGATGTGGATCTCACGGTGGAGTGCGGAACTCTGCTCTCAAAGATCCAAACCGGGTAGAAGGTCCTACAAGAAGCCGCTGCTTGCTTGTAAGGCATCTTATGATGTGTCGATATAACTTACATCTTGAACTGCTTGGTGAGCATCTAGTGCTACGCCAATAAGTTCCAAACACGGCAACAAGGTCCCCTAAGAGTGTTCTTTGCCGGGTCCTCAGCACATCGACTCTGAAGATGACTACAGCCAACAGTGGTAGGATGGCAGGTCCGCCTACCCGATGTGGATCTCACGGTGGAGTGCGAAACTCTGCTCTCAAAGATCCGCACCTGATACAAGGTTCTGCAAGCAGCCGGAGCTTGCTTGTAAGGCATCTTATGATGTGTCGATATGACAGACATCCAAAACTGCTTAGTGAGCATCTAGTGCTACACCAATATGTTCCAAACACGTCCCCTTACAGTGTTCTTTGTCGGGTTCTCACCTCATCGACTCCCTCAAGATGACTACAGCTGACATCGGTAGGATGGCAGGTCCACCTATCCGATGTGGATCTCACGGTGGAGTGCGAAACTCTGCTCTCAAAGATCCACACCGGGTAGAAGGTCCTGCAAGTAACCGCTGCTTGCTTGTTAGGCATCTTATGATTTATCGATATAACCGACATCCAGAACTGTTTGGTGAGCATCTAGTGCTACGCCAATAAGTTCCAAAAACACGCCAGCAAAATCCACTGAGAGTTTTCTTTGCCGGGTCCTCACCTCATCGACTACCTCAAGATGACTACAGCTAACAGCGGTTGGATGGCAGGTCCACCTATCTAACGTGGATCGCACGGTGGAGTGCGAAACTCTGCTCTCAAAGATCCATACCGGGTAGAAGGTCCTGCAAGCAGCCGCTGCTTGCTTGTAAGGCATCTTATGATGTGTCGATATAAACGACATCCAGAACTGCTTGGTGAGCATCTAGTGCTACGCCAATATGTTCTGAATATGACCGTAAGGTCCCCTAAGAATGCTTTTGGCACTGGAGTCCTCTGACCGCCAACTGTTTGGCACTTCGTGAAGGTTGACACTTCTTGAAGGTGGTCTACAACTTCTTAAAGGTGGTCAGTCACCAAACAGATCACGACCTGACATCAACCTCGATAACTGTGAATTGACTCGCTGTTCAACTAGAGTCTCTCTCTCTCTCTCTCTCTCTCTCTCTCTCCTCTCTCTCTCTCTCTCTCTCTCTCTCT
>BFEA01000436.1:1156737-1184882 GCA_003427395.1 Chara braunii
GCCCCTGCCCCGACCCCGCACCCCCGCCCCCGCTGCCAGCCAACCCCAGCCCCGCACCCCGCTGGGCCGCGCCCCCGGCCCCGCTCCCGCACTACCCCGGGCTCACGAGGGTGGGGTGTAGCCCCGGGGGGCGCCCGAGGTCGGGCCAAAACTGCAATATTGCAGTTTGGCCCAGGGGGTGCAGTTTTTTTTACTTTTTTTGCCGGGGCCAGGGGTGCCGACCCCCGGGCCCCGGGACCCCCGCCCGGGCCCCGGGGCCGGGGCTCGACAACCCTGGCGTACACTGTTCTTACCTTATCAGAAGTGAGAGGAGAGGAAGGAGACGCTTGAGAGCAAGTAGTGATTCGGGACAGCAACGGGCTAGGATTCGAGGAACAGCCTAACTAAGATAGTAAGGGAGGAGGAATCAAATTTCCACTCTTCCCTTCAGAACGGTAGCGTAGACAGTACATCACATAAGCCACAGACACTTAACTTTCAGACAATGAACAGCCATGCGAATCTCCCAGTAGAGCAGCCCCCAGAACAGCAGGACTGCTTTTCATTCTCACCCTCCGACTCAAGACTACCCGTGCAGCTCATCTACATCTAAGTAAATCAGGATTAGGCCGCCAAAGATCAGCAACTAAAAGCCGCTCGGACTCCAGGGGACCGAGCATCAAGCTAGAAGTTGAACTCGTACCCCTCTGCCCCAACCGGTAGAACCTCTAGTAGCTCAAGTCACCCCTGACCGCAATTGCAAAGAGCTCTCAGGCTGAACGAGGAAGCCGCACAAGCAGCAGCTTGTCAACACTCGCGGAAACTCAGCTCCTCCACCATCAAAGAGTTGAAGCCAGAATCTACGTAGAGGTGGAGTAGGTAGTGGAAAGAAAAGGCCCGAACAGATCCGTAAACAGCGATTTCGTCAAAACGGACATATTTTATTTTTTGAACGAAATTGAAAATCCAAACTGTGGCCAAAATTTGATGAAATTTAGGGTACGGCTTTCTGAAAACGCTCTACCCCCTCAATGTATGTGGACTCAGTGGAGTCCAGATACATCGAGGGGGTTGGGTATTTTCAGAAACGGTACTACTTACGGTAAGTACTACTTTGTAAAACTCTAAAAAGTGCCATTCTTGCTTCCTCACTGCTTAATCCAAGTAAGACGTTGGGTCTCTCCTCTTCTTCCTCACCTAGGAACGACTATTTCGTCCAAACGGATATATTTTGTTGGGTTAATTTCAAAAATATTGCTGTTTCGAAGTTTGGCAGCAAAAATGTAGTCAGTTCGAAGTTTCCTTTGCAAAAATAGATGTTTCGTTGCAGCTTTATCGGGTTCCCGTAGTTTGCCAGCAAAAATACCGGGTTTCGCCAAGTTTCACAGCAAGGACCCCTAGGCCCCTGGCCTCAGGGACTCAGCGTTTCGGCCTCAGGCACTCAGCTTTTTTTTGTTGTTGTCTGCAGGCGTGGCCGAGGCATCTCGGCCGTGGCCACGGCGAGATGCCCCGGCCACTTTTCCCTTTTTTTTTTTTTTTTTTTTTTTTTTTTTTTTTTTTTTTCACGGCTGTGGCCGAGGCATCTCGGCCGTGGGCACGCCCAGATGCGTCGCCCATGCCCAAAAAAAATAAAATAAAATGCTGAGTGCCTCAGGCCAGAAAGCTGAGTCCCTGAGGCCCTGAGGCCAGAGGCCTAGGGGTCCTTCCCTGTGACACTGGGCAAAACGCAGTATTTTTGCTGGCAAACTACGGGAACCCGATAAAGCTGCAAAGAAACATCTATTTTCGCAAAGGAAACTCCGAACGGACGACATTTTTGCTGCCAAACTTCGGGCATACTCACACGGAGACCCCAAATCCCCAATTTGGGAAGGGCCGATTTAAGGTTTCGGGCATGGTTCGCGTCACAGTGCTGTGCCTTTTCAGATGGGACAAGGTCGCAGCCGTCTGGAGAAATGGGGATCTGGAGAAATGGGGATTTGGTACTTGGCTGGTCACAGGGCGCCATCCACTAATTGTGCAAGAACTTTTGTGAACGAATTTTTGCCAATTTTCGAAGAAAAATGCAACAAATGAAAAAGGGCACTTGCGGTCACCTCCAGAGGTGACCGCAAAATCCCTTGCCCCACGACTTCCCAGGCCGCTGACAAATGGGCACTGGAATAGAACATCTGCGAATTTGGTAGATCCGGGTGACTGGCGTTTTACCCTTTTTTCTGTGATTTTGGGATTATAGGTCCCCGTGTGAGTATGCCCTTCGAAACAGCAATATTTTTGCTATTAACCCTATTTTGTTTTTGAGAAAACTAGGGCGCAGTGTTGAGTAGTAAGAAGTAGTGTTTTGGCGGAGATGCAGGGATGGCGGAGATGCAGGGATTGCACGAGTTCGATCCGCACTGTACTGTATATAAATCAATCGCGGTGCGGTCGATCAGACAACAGTAGAGTCGAATCGGAAGACTGCGTCTCCATAGGACTGGAGAAGACCTGTGAGCCACCTCCACCATCTTAAGTTTGCCTTAATC
This sequence comes from Chara braunii, assembly GCA_003427395.1. Taxonomy (NCBI): domain Eukaryota; kingdom Viridiplantae; phylum Streptophyta; class Charophyceae; order Charales; family Characeae; genus Chara; species Chara braunii. The sequence goes on from BFEA01000436.1 coordinate 1,159,242, forward strand.
GTCTCTCCCCCAAGCTCGATCCTCTGCCGTCTCTCTGCCTCCCGCTCCCACTCGCTCTCGAAGTAGGTAGACGATGGCGCGCCCGAGCACTAGTGTGTTGCTGGCCATGGCGCTAGTTTGCGTTGCCCTCTGCGCCACGATCCCATCCGTCCATGGTCTCCGCCGCCTGACATCGGGTTGTGGCGGTTGTCCGTCGTCCTGCGACACGGCGCTGAAGGGCTGCGATTTCTACTTCTATGGTCACCAGAACAACGTGCCGAAGATCAAGCTCATCCGAAAGGGAGACAACACCATCTACGTCCAATGCGGCCATATTCTGCACCGAGATGGGTAAGGCATCCCCTCTCCTCAACACCATCAATCAAAAAATACAATCTTGTTGGTCGTTTCTTTCGTTCACCCTGTTCGTCTTTTCCTTTTTCGTTTTCTCGTTGGTTTCCTGTCGAAGACTGTTGATTGTTGCTTGGTTCATCCTCTGTTGCTCCGCTCGTGGGGCATACTCACACTGGGGCTTTCTCCGACTCTGCTCTGATCGTGATCGCTCTTTCTTCCGTTCCTTTACCCTGTTGGGGCCGCGCGGCACCACTCTCGAAATTTGGCGGGTGGATCTGGCAAAGTTCTAGAAGGAAATTCATTCTCATTTTGCACATTTCGGGAGTGTTGTGGCAATGCCCCTGCTCCGCTCTTAGGGCATACTCACATTGGGGATTTTGATGGACTCATCTCTGATCGTGATTGGATGCAGATCAGTCCCCGTGTGTCCGTAATTGCGGTCAGATGCATTTAGAAAATTCCTGCTGCGCAGTTAGGTCATTCTGTACTTTCCTAGTTCTCCCGTCTTTCCGTCTCTTTTTTTTTTTTTTTTTTTTTTTTTAAATGGTCCGATGGACCACGGATCAGATAATACTAAACTGATCGGAACAGATATACTGCACTAAGTCTTGATTGAAGGTCGAGAAAGGTATTCCTTTGGCGGTCTCTTGTCCGGGACTTGTTCTTTCTTCCGTGGATCGTCTGTTGCTCTGCACTGACTCTCCTTCGTGATTTTTTTCCGCTGAGCACACAGTCATCCTTACAGCGTCTTTGTCCGAGTGGACGGCAGTTAAGACGCTGGTAGAATTGTCCTCCTTTTTTTTAGGTCGCTTTCCTTCTACCGTTCCATCCCGACCATACAAACGCTGGGGAGTGGGAGTGGTGCGATCAAATACGAGGTGATTTAGACAAATGTACTTCCCCACTTCGTCAGGCTTCGAAGCATACATATCTGGAGGTGTTTGCTTTGTCTGTTTAATTTCCACCGTTCCTCGACCGTTCCTCGATGTTCGCGTGTCAGTCTTGACCGGGGCCGTGCTAATCTTCTTTGCGTCGTTGCAGTCTCGACCGATGTCGGTCTTGTCTATCGCAAGTGTGTTCTGCTGCTCCGCTTCACGAGAGAGGTGCTTCGGGGAGGCTGATCCTGCACCCCGTCCCTTGTCTCAACCCCTTCGTTTTGGTTGATCAAGCTCAGAAATAGCTCGACATGGCCGGTCCGAGCCATGATGATATGTCAGGTGCAGAGTGATTCAAGGCATATGATATGATAAGATAAGATGAGCTGCCCACCCAATACCTTGATTGAAAGCTTTTGCGATGCTTACGCTTATGACGAGTGGGATGTGTGGTGTTTTACTCCTCGACTCTGATGTGCAGGTACGACACTCGCCCCGTGAAGGTCGTGAATTCGGCAAGCTGCGCGATTCTCCAGGGCCAGAAGTGGAACACGAATGCGTGCCAGCATCGGCTGTACGGCAATGGCAGGCACCTCGCCTCTCGCGAGTTCAACGTTGGCAATCCCAGCGACTTTCTGAACGCGTGCATCAAGGTCCAGATCAGCGCGGYGCAGTAYGAGGACGGAGGAAACTTCAACAACGGTCACAAGAACCCTAGGGCCTGCATCGTGGTGAAGACGGAGCAGACCTTCGGGTAACTGCAGTGGATCGGCCGAGACTCGAGAGAAGAGTGTTTAGTTACGGAAATCACGGCAGGCATGTACGCGAGGGTAGGGTAGCAAAAAAAACCTAGAAGACCTGTAGATAGGGTAGGGTAGGGTAACGAGTAGTCACGGCAGGCATGTACGCGAGGACAGACGTAGGGACCCCACAGCAGGAGGATGATAGAACTCACGTATGAATGGTAAATTATATAGGAAGCGCACAATTACTGCAGTCGATCGGATCTCTGAGCGCTTGGGACAGAGGCTCTTGAAAATCGCAGGATTCGTATCACGGGGGAAAAGCTGTATAGACACATTCTTAGATGTATTAAGGACATTGAACCACTTTTCACAGGATGCTGGTACGGTTTCAGATAGTTTGTTTTTTAGACAGCGAGAGAGAGAGAGAGCATACTGCAGTGCTGTCAGGTTGAGGAAGAACTGCTCTTACAAATGATTTCTTAATATGTAGTCAGAAGTTGAGAAGATTTATACTCGTGGTTTAGGTGTTCGTAGGATCCTCCTCTTCCTAAATTATCATCGTGCATTTGACTTCATACTTGGCAATATCCGACGATCTGCAGTCGAAACAGGTTTCTTCACGGGTATTTAAACTCAGCATTTTGAAGTTCTCACTCTCTCTCTCTCTCTCTCTCTCTCTCTCTCTCTCTCTCTCTCTCTCTTTCCCTTTTTTCTCTTTCTTTCTTTGGTTGTCTTTCTTTGTCTTTCTTTCTTGGCGTAACTTCGGTGCAGTCACGAAAACAGTTTGTACATGCACGGTGACACATGCCACCTTGTCACACATGCACACACACCCACACATAATCACAGATTGTGTCTGTCTTCTATTATCATCTTCGAGTGGCCGGAGACAAGTAACCCGACTGGTGAACAACATGGAGTGCAAAGAAAGAAAGACAAAAAAGGAAAAAGGAAGAGAGAGAGAGAGAGAGAGAGAGAGAGAGAGAGAGAGAGAGAGAGAGAGAGAGAGAGAGGTGGAAGTACACGGTGGTTGCAGCAGCGGACACAACATGGAGTGCAGCCCTTTCTATGCGAAAGTATGGGGTTTGAATTCAAATTCTTAGCGCCTTCCTGCTTGAGGGCATCTCAGGAGGTTGCATCCCCACAGAAGAGCAAATAGCACAGGCAGCAGGGTAAATAGGAGCGCTAGTCTGGTAGGGGCATTCCAAAATGTTTTGCCCCTAACTGACAGGGTCCGGCACGAAAGTTCAGAGGCCCAGGGGCATATCAGCCTATTATCAGGGGTATTGGGTCGTCGAAGGAGCAAATAGCACATAAATGCAAACTTCAGGGGCATTTCGTAATGTTCTAGGGAAAGGAAAAGACAAGAAAAGAAAAGAAAAGAAGGGCAAAGAACGCTGACAGCCTCTTTCTGTCATGTGCACTGTGCAGTACCCTAAGCCTCAGTGCCAACTGGTACTTGCGGAGAATGAGTCCTAGTTTCGAATAGTTTCAAAAATTGTGGGTGGAGGTAGTTTCACAGCCAAAATATTGGCGGGGCCCAAGGGCCTCGCTGCACGGCACACGAAACGAATGTATCTTCCCACAGAAAGCGGTCAGGTTCATCGGTTCGCTATAAGTAGTAACGAAGTGTATTTTGCCACTTTTGGTGGGCAGATGCACTCGTTTCGTTTTCGTTTCGTGTGCGGTGCGGCGAGACCCCAAGTTTCCCTTAAGTATTGTCGCGGCCCACGTTTCGTGGGCCGCTAGTTCGAAAATAGCGCGTCAATACCTTTCTCGGCCTTTTGGCGATACGGCAGACGAAACGAAAACGAAAAGAGCGCATCTGCCCATGAAAGGCGGCAAAATACACTCGATACTATTTATAGCAAACCGATGAACCTGGCCATTGTCTGACGGAAGATGCACTCGTTTCGTGTGCCGGGCGACGTCTAAAGTGTACTGTCTATTCTGTGGTCCAGCGTTGCGTTCGTTTTGCACTGCCGTGAAGTGTGGCGCGGCTCGCGATCTCATCTTGTTCCCTCCTTCTCAGTCCGCAATAGGCACGCGAACACACGCACTAAACCGGTGTGGACAGTACACGAAGGCGGGGTAAGCGCACCCTTCCGGTCCACTAGCGTTGTGACGTTTTTGGGGTAGCCGCCGTGGACACTCGATTTAGGGCCCGATCACATGGGCTACCCAAATCCCCAAAATATGGGGAAATGGGGAGGGCAATTTTGGGGATTGCTGTCGGAGCCGGTCACACCGGTCCCGAGTTGGCAAAGTCTAAAGGTTGTGGCCTTGCACTCGGTGTGGTGCTTTTGGAGGTCATCAGTCACATGCACCTGCCGCAATTCCTCATGTGTCGTTTTTGTTCCCGTTTACCCGCACTAACGGGCAGCCCTTCAAAAACATCTCCTTGCACTGTGTGTGTTCACTTGCCGCCCCGGTGGTGCGTGTCCACAGTGAAGTGATAGAGTGGGCTTGGACCATGTAGGGTTTCAATGCCCACGCTGGTTACTTTCTTCGTTCACAACGACGTGATACAGCAGGCCGGCACTCCTCTCCAGATAAGAGATAGAGTGGGCTTGCAGTGTAAGAGTTTCAGTGCCCAATGCACCAGGGTGGGCCATTGCTGGAGCTGGTGCCTGGTGCCAGTTCTGTCCGTCATTGTGTGTGAGTGAAACCCTCGGCACTGCTCACACAGCTCCACGCATCCATGAGCAGTCCTGTACACGGCGTGGCAGTAAGGGGGGGGGCTTACTTCCACCCCTGCAAGGAGGGCATCGATTTCCTACCAGTAGTAATGCAGCATATTGCTTGGCAATCTGTGCATTACTGTGATTGGCTTTTCCTGTTCTTTTTCTTTGTGAAGTTGTGCATAGCAGATATGGCAGACACACAGACACACACGCACACCTCCCGACCGCTTCCCTCTGCTCTCTCTCTCTCTCTCTCTCTCTCTCTCTCTCTCTCTCTCTCTCCCGATGTGTGTGTGTGTGTCCGGACACACACACACACACACACACACACACACACACACACACACACACACACACACACACACGGGCGGGAGGCACACACACACACACACACACACACACACACACACACACACACACACACACACTCACACACACGCAGTCAATCAATCAATCAATCAATCACCTAAATCAAGATCGTAGGAGACCTCCGATCTTGATTTATCATTTATGTGATTGATTCATTGGTTGATTGATTGATTGATTGATTGATTGATTGGTTTTGTGTGTGTGTGTGTGTGTGTGTGTGTGTGTGTGTGATTTCGCCTGTTCAGGGTTTTTTTTTTCTTCTTTTTTTTTCGTCGTTCATTTCTCCACTCACGTGTTTAATCAATCATGCACACGCACACGCACACACACACACACCCACACACACACACACACAGACACACACACACAATCAATCAATCAATCAATCAATCATCCGATATCTTTTTTCTTTGTTATTTTTTTTAAACAGGTTATCGTGGGCGGTGTCTGTCCATGGACAGAGATAGAGAGAGAGAGAGAGAGAGAGAGAGAGAGAGAGAGAGAGAGAGAGAGAGAGAGAGAGAGAGAGAGAGAGAGAGAGAGAGAGAGAGNGAGAGAGAGAGAGAGAGAGAGAGAGAGAGAGAGAGAGAGAGAGAGAGAGAGAGAGAGAGAGAGAGAGAGCTGCCGATGAGGGACCACCATCTTGCACCCGCCGCCGCCATCGACGCCTGACACCCCCTCTGCACCTTTGCGCTAGCCGCCAACTCCACTGATTCCCGTCCTGGCCTCCGCGGGCAAGATCCCAACCGCAGCGGGCGCAGTTCCGGCCGCCACGGGCACGGTCCCGACCGCAGTGGCCACGTTTCCGTCCGCGGCGTGACGACAGGGGGGTGAAACACGTTGTCCTGGGTCCTGGGGCCTAAGGCGTCAACCGTGCTGCCGCTTGGCGGGGGGAGGGGGGGGGGRGACTTGGACGCGGGGAATACGACATCAACGGACTGCGACGACTTGAGGGGCGACATCGGGGGACGACATCGGCGGCTAGACCGGGGGGGACGAGGCGTTTGTTTAAAATGACTCGGGGGCAGTTGGTTCGGGGGGAGCAGATTTTATCCCTATTTCGAACGCTGAGATGGCGAAGCTAAGGAGGGCCTCATACGCTGGGGCAACCGGTGGTCACATGGGAGAAGATGCACGGTGACCGCAAGTTGTGATGCAACTTGTGCAAGCACCTGTGGCAGGGGAACCAGTCGAAGGCTGCAAGGCACTTTTGCCAGTTGAAGAAGTTCCCTGTTGCCCAGTTCGACGTGCTCGTTGACATTTGGAACGACACGGACTACAAATTCAATGACCGACATCACACATTCATTCCTGCGTACATCCATGAGCACGGCATAAGAGACTCGCGAGCAGTTGCAGGAGGTGCACAGTCGCGAGCGTCACCTTCCACTGCAGGCCGGGATGAAATGTAGGACGTGCTTGATGAGATGGAGTTGCCTGGGGAGGAGGTCATGATGACGTCCCGTGGGGATGACCCCACGAGGCGACAGGGGAAAAGGCCGATGGGGGAGGCCGACCAGGTTGCGACCCGATCGGGAAAAAGGGTTCGCCAGAGCAAGATCGACGAGGTCCACGATGCAGATGAGCAGTCGGTCTTCAAGGACAAGTTTCTGCAGTGGATCTACGATTGGGGTATTCCATTCAACGCCTTCAGGAGGTAGTCGTGGAGAGAGGTCCGGAAGGCGGCGGATGAGATCCTTAGACGAGTGCGGATGCGATTTCCTCCCTTCAAGGAAATCAGCGGTGATGGAGTTCCTTCGCAGAGGGTGAAGGTGGCGACTTTGCTACGGGAGGTCCCAGAGTCGCTATATCACAGCGGCGCCACCATCTTGTCGAATGGTAAGAAATCGTGTGATTTGTGACCCATCGTGAACTTCCTTGTCGCGGGTGCAAATGGCGCCCTGCTCTATGCCACCATTTCTCGCGACGGTTCTGTACCGGAGACGGGTGCCATTGTTTTTCGCAGGTAGAGGGTCATCATTGAGTCCTTCTCTGAGAAGGACGTCATAGCTGTCTGCACGGACTCCGCTAGTAACTACACAGCGACCGCCCGTTTGCTCACCGCAGACCCTGATCTAGCGGTCCGACACATCACTTGGCTCCCCTGCTCGACCCATGTCTGCAACTTGATGCTGTCAGACATTGGGACACGAGTGAGGAGTGGGTTGGGCAGTTGACACCATCATCCGTGCACAAACGATGGTGCGATTTATTAAATTGCACGGCGCAGCTCTCGCCCTTTACAAGAGGAAGAGCCCACGCGTTTCACTCGTCCTCCCAGTTGAGACTCGTTTCGATTCAATTTTCATGATGTTGAATTGTCTCCTTGGAAGACGCGAGCCGTTGGAGGCGATGCTGCATGACGACGCTTGGGCGAGTATCCTGTGGGAGCGGAGGCTGCTGCCCCAGGCGAGATGGGTGCGTCTCTTGATTCGAGATGGCGAGTTCAGACGACTTGTGAAGTTCTTGATCCGTGTGATGGATCCCATCCATCAGCTCCTGAGGTGGATGGACAGAGGAGGGATGATGATGTCCATCGTCCACGAGTGGAGCCGTCATCTCATTCAGCTTCCGATGAAGATGGACGATGTGACGATTGATCTTCTGACTCCGTGTGTGCGAGAGGTCAGGATGCAGCTCATGCACTTGTTGGAGCCCTCGCACACTGCCGCTCATCTCCTAAACCCTCGTCGACGGTCCTTAAGGTACGACGAGTCCCTCCACACCACGACGGAGGATGCGAAGGTTGTACAGGAGTGTGATCGTTTTCTCCACGCCCAGATTGGAGGTGATCTGACAGGCAGGGATTACCTCGTTGTTCGTGACCAGCTGAGTTGATTCCATGCGAGCAGAGGAGACTGGGGTGATTGGCTAGTATCGGATGCCAAGGCGAAAGATTCTCAAGGAGATCAGGGGACGCACCATTGCGCGGCATGGTGGTTTGCTTACGGGACTGCCCACCCAGAGTTACGTGCTATCGCTATCTGTGTGATGCACATGTTGACGTCAGCCTCTCCTGCGAAGAGGAATTGGGTGGCCCACGAGCGCATTCAGACCACAAAATGGAGCAATCTTGGCTTCGCCAAGCTGGTACAACTGGTTGAGATTACGACAAATCTCAAACTGGCTTCATGTAGGCATCAGGGTGGGGGGTATGTGCTTTCGTGGGTCATGGATGGCGTCGACACCGAGAGACGGTGACCCCGAGCCTGATGTCTGGGAGGTGAGACGTATTGGTACCTTCAGCGATTGAGAGATCAGGAGGAAGATTGAGGTCTTTTACAAGGACGACACAAGCCGTCCACGAGAGGTTTCAACCGTCTTCGGGGATAAGGCAGCCACTCTGCTCCCTTTCGACCATGTGCCTCCTCCCCCATCCCGGGGAGTAGGAGAGGGTTCTGCGGCAGTCGATCAGGATGGAGAGGACGATTGGACGGATGCAGAGGACATTGTGGGGGGCACAGACAGGACAGCGAAGCAGGTTTACTTCACGTATGGGGGCGAATCGGACGGCCATGTACCGCGGACGTTCGTCATCACGGACGATGTTGCATGCAGGGTGCAGGGTAGCGCCACTCGACGACCTCAAGCGGGTCAAGGTCGTAGCGTCATTGCTCGCAACGTTTCCCCGCACGCGAGGAGAGTTTTAGGGGTGGACTCAAGCGGGGAGGACGAGGGCGAGGCATGTGACGCTGACCACCTTCGGGACCCTCGGTTCAATTCGAGCCACCACTCTAGGGAGCAGTCAGAGCAGCTTCGGCGGTCGCACAGGTTGGCAGAGCATAGTGGTCCGGCGTCTCAGCAGCCTTAGGACATACCGGCAGTGGAGGAGACTCCGTCACACAGCGGCCCCGCTCAGGCCGCGACATCGGACCTGCACACCAGCGATTTCGATATTGCGGGTTCGCATGGGGGCTCGCCCATCTTACGATGCAGAGTGGGTGATTGAGCTGAGTACAGGACGGATGTCAGGCAGAGGGAGGAAACAGTTGAGGAGAGGGACACTCGCCTGGATCGTGAGGAGGAGGCACGGTTATGTCCATGCATCGATGGGCTGGCAGAGAGGCGTATGAAGCCTAGCATCGGAGGCAGAGGGAGCTAGAGACGATAGGAGCGGGTTCACCATCGAGCGTCGGACCATTGCCAACTTCAGGCATGATGCAGCCCCCCTCCCATGCTGGGGGTGCTGGTGCTGACACATGCGGATTGGATGCTGACGACGGGGGGCTGGCATATGTGCGATGTGAGGGTGGTGATGTTGGGGTCTTGAGACAGTCGGGGCAGATTCACGAGCTGAGAGCTCCGACGATGGCGAGAAGTGTGAGGCCGCAGAGGCTATCGTACACGAACGCTGTAGTTGGCATATGCGCGGCTGGCACAGATGGCGGGATTCATGGAGGGGAGGAGGAGATGGTGGACAAGGGCAGTGCGCCTTTGGATGTTGACGCAACACATGTTGACGAGGAGGGAGCAACGGTCCACGCAGGTCACAATGCCCCGTCGCTGCAAGATGGCGAGACCGGAGGGCACGTTGAGCAGGAGGGAGCGACCGTCGATATGTCCTTGCGATTATTGTTAGGCCCCTGTCGGTGCGAGATGTCGAGATTGGAGAACATATTGACTCTTGACTTGGGACGCCCGGTCTCTTTCTCTGCAGGTGGGTATTCCGGGGAGATGCCTCGGTGGGATGGCGGGGAACTGGGGGAGTGGACACCGACCCCTTTACATCCAGAGCAGCTGGAGAGGTTGGGGACGGAGGACCCTTTCCCGTTCACCGATGGACAGCCGTCGCCTCCCGCATGGACACCAGTGAGCCCTAGGTGGACTGGATCATCGTTGTCCGACATCCGCGAGCGGGAGTCCGTGGACAGACAGGCGACAGTGTTTTCAGGCGGGGTTGCCAGCAGCCATGTGCAGACACCGCTAAGCCCTTTACCTCGAGCATTGCATCAGGGACTGGCGCTGGCCACAGGTCTTCCATCGACTGGTGGTCGAGGCAGCGGGCGGGGACTTCTTCAAGTCATCGAGGTGGCGTTTTTGGGCAATGGTCGTCTTGCAGGCGAGTGACGGACCGTTTGAGGAGGGACTACGATAGAGGACAGGGGCTGTTCACACGAGACCATCAGGGGAGGGAGGGCCTGCAGCGGGTGCGACTGAGGCTGGACGACCGAGTGTCCACACAACAGGACGTATACTCGGATTGGATAGAGTTGGGACGAGGAGGACCGAGAGGATGGTGCCGCATCCGGCCCGATCAGCCATGGAAGATAGACGACAAGGAGTGCCGTACACATTGGGCGAGGATGACTTGCATATGCCACAGGGGTCAAGACGTCATGGCTCGATCATTGATCTTGAGACGCAGATTGCTGCTGAGGAGCAGCGGTTGGCGGAGATGATTCGAGAGCGTGAGAGGAGGCCAGAGACGGAGGCACAGGCCGAGGAGGCAGACACGGAGACTGAGTCCATCGAGACAGTTGTGCGCAGAGAGAGGCATCGGAGAGCAGTGGCCGCGGCAGGCTCACAACTTGCACCCGTAGGGAGAGATAGAGCACCACAGGGTAGGGGTCAAAGTGGGCAGAGAGGAGCATGGGCAGGGAGAGGGAGCAAAGCACGTCACAACACTCATACTAGGCGCAATAGCAGGAGTTAGGGACTTGTGTAGTAGGGTAGATTAATTTTTTACTTTAATTTTTTTGTATATTATCTTTATTTTATTTGTACATTACGTTCATGTTCTTTGTTGTTAGGTTTCAGACTTGCCCTACGTTGTTAGTTGTACATGGTTGTAGTAGTTGTTTCTTACACAACGTCATTAGTTATGGTTTTCTTGAAAACTGTGGATGTTTGGCGAGGTTGTCATGTTGACTGTGTTGTCATTTCGTCGTACTCACATCATGTTTGTCAGTGCTATGTTTGTATCATGTAATGGTGTTTCTGTGTGTGTTGTATTGTCCTTATGTCTATCAAATCCAATCCCCTCCCAATTAATGTCCCTCCACAAAAGCCTTTCAACCAACATGCCCTCTCTCTCTGCCCCCTCCCAATGAATGACACCCAGCAACACCCTCCCAACGAATGACTCCCCCACCCTATCAAACCCCCAAACCATCACAGAAGAAAAGGGAAAAAAACATTGTGTGTTGTGCAAGTGGAACCCCCAAAACCCAAGCCTGCTTTCTGGTTTTATTGTCCTTATGTGTATAAAGTACTATAAACCCTAATCCTCTCCCAATGATTCACCCCCGCCAACCCGCTTCCAACCAATGAGTTGAATGAGTCCTCTCTCTCTGCCCCCCCCCCCCCCCCCCCCCCCCCCCCCCCCCCCGACCCCCCCCTAATGAATGGGCCCCCGGTCCCCGACCAAGTTACCAACACCTTCCGAACAAATGACCCCCCCACCCTCTCCAACCCCTAAACCACCCCCCCCCTCCGAAAAAAAATTAAAATTTATGACTGTGTACATGAAGTGGACCCCCCAAAACCCAAGTCTGCACCGTCGAAATTGAAAAAAGGGGGTCCCTTATTTTTTAACCCTTCCCAAAACACACCCCAATTTGGACCCCCCCGTTTTAAACTTTTTTTTTGTTTTTGTTTTTATGGGGGGGTGTCGGGCCTCAGTTGCGCCTCCGGAATCCTGACCCCGACTTCGAGTACCCACGCTCCCACGCCCGCGGCGTGCCTTCCTCGACCGCGACCTCGGTGGTCATGATCGCGGGCCCGCGGCCTCAACCGCGGGCCGCAGTCATGCCCGCGGTGACTGCGGCCGCGGGGGATACATAGGCGTCAGATAACTCGTCTTTACCTAGACTGTCCTCTGGAAGTCTTATTTGTTGTACAATAAGACTCTCATCCTCTCTTCTCATTTGTGCCTTAATTTGAGAAAAAACATTAAACGTACGTTGCAGAATTTGAATTTCTACCTCCACCTAGTCTTCCTTTGTATTAAACAGATCTCTTACTTCCTGCCATGACGTCCAAATCTTTCAGTAACGACACATTCAACTTATAATAAGACGGTATCTTTTTAGTAGCTTCACTGATTCGAAATTCCCCTACCACAGGTATGTGGTCAGACATGTCTGAGAACAAAATATCCACAGCAATGCACTCTTGCAATTGATGACCTTTCATCAACAGATAGTCTAGTCTTTTGCGAGCTGGAGGGGTCTGTGACCCGAACCAAGTGTACTCCTGCAAAATGGGGTTTAATACCTTAAAACCATCCACCAGATCTTGGGAAATCATTAAGCTTTGTAATAATTTACTGTCGGCTCTGATTGGTCCCGCTCTGTTCAATCCTGGATCAGTGTGGTATTCCAGTCTACTGCAATGATTAGGTTGTCTGAGTCTAGTATAATTCCCGGTAATTCGACAATGAAATTTATCTTTTCGTTGTAATCTGTAGGCACATAAATTGACGTTACAGTCCATGATGTCCATCCCACCTCAAACTTAACCCTTTTTTTTTTTTTTTTTTAATTATCGGAAGGCCCTTGTGCAAGACCTCTATCCTGTTGGTGGTAAGAGAACCACCGGGATTGAGGCTTTGCCTAGCGGGCCGCTCCATCTATTGGTGGGGAGCAACACCTGCTGGAAACCGGGTCCAACGTCCCATAAATACGTCTTTGCTACACAGTACATCAATGAGAGTGATGCCAAAGTGCTGGAAACCGGGTCCAGCGTCCCATATCCACTCTACTCTTCCATACCTAACCTGCAGCAGGGTCGGGGGACCACCGGGGGGCACCAGTGGAGTCTCGCTCCATCCCATAGCATCTGCCATCCACCCACTATCCTCATGGAGCCCATTGTACTCTGCAATAGCATGTGTTTTGAAAAAGCTGAAGAAACAGAAAAACAGGCTGCAGTGAAATCAGTTGAAATCAGCCAGAAGCAGCTGAAATCTTTTTGAGAAATACAGAAGAATACTAAAAATTTATGAGAATTACTGGAAGGATACTACAACAAAACTTCACTGAGAGACAGGCCCACAAGGTGCCTATTGTATCACATTGCTAAACATTATATTCTTCTACGAGACTATGTTACAATTTGTAACCAGGTCCAAACCACCAACGTATTCAGACTGGGCAAGACTATTGAAGAATGTTGAAGACTATTGAGAAGGAGATGAAAGAGAGAAAAATAAATGAAGGAAGGAGATGAAGGAGATAAGAGAAACAAGGGGGAAAAAACGGAAGAACGAAGGAAAGAAAGACAGACAAAGGCATAAAGGAGAAGACAGTGGCCCAAAAGATGCCATTAGGAGGGCTTGATAACAAATGTTACATGCTGGGTCCCTTGGCTTATGCAGGCAGCAAAAATTCTGTTAAGGAGAGTGGGTGGGGGGGGAAGGGGTCCGCAAAGTCCTCAGCTGCCCTTAATGATTCTCCAGGGTCTACTCTGGTCCAATCATGGAAGATCAGTCGGTAATCCCTTTCTATCTCTATCCCCGGTTCCTCCTGTAATCCCTTTCTCCAGGGTCTACTCTAGTCCAATCATGACTGATCGCTCCTGGACCATTTTACCTCGGCCACCCATCCCTCCCTTTCCCTTCCCAGCCAATTCTTGCCGAAGCAAGAAATAGTTTTGTTTATGTCCCCCAGTTGTGCATTTGGTCAAGCTTGTCTTTAACAGCCTTTCGTTGGGTCACAATTTCGTGTTGGAATAATGTCTTGATCTGTTCCATAACTTCTTCATCCTCTACCCGCACCCCTTCTATCTCAAGGATACATCTTTTCCACCATATGGTCCACAGGACGCTCCTTCTTCCCAAGTTGAACATGTTCTCCTCAAAGATATTCTCCCGAATTTGCGGGTAGTACCCCAGGAGTATAGCCCTCCAATCCCATRGYCATTCCGCGCCGGGAACAATATGCCTCCAGATCCTATCCCARGTTCTCCACAGAAGTACTGACSCAGGGCAMTGAAGAAAGATGTGTTCAATAGTTTCAGCCCGCCTCCTCCCAGGGTAGCTCTGGAGGCATTTACGACACCATGGCAGCGCCTTCCCTTGTTGTTCCAGGTGGGTGTGGTCTATCAACCAGTCGTTAGTAGGTAAACATCTGTGTTCTATTTGCCATTGGAGGGCAGAGATTTTTGCGGGTCTGCAACTATACTGTGCAAACCATCGAATGGGCTTGAGTAGGCTGCGATCAATATTAAGATGGCGGTACCATCTGTCTTCCACACGATTTTGCAGCCCCTTTTGGGTCTGAGCATACGGTAGGCTGATTTAGATTTTAGGTTGTATAGTGATAGCGTGTCAGCCCCCCCCTTTCTAGGCCTGGTACCTTGGGTTTATTTTCACTCGTCGGGGTCCAAGGGGAGGTCCTCGATCGGGATCATTGGGCGATACACTTTTTGGCGACATCCTTCCTCAATGATCCTGATGCGATAGACCCCTTTTTGCTGCTTCCATACGAAGGGTTGTTCGTTCCATTCTAACCCATCATCCTTTTGAATGAAAAAAAATTCAATTAATACGTAAGTTGGATCTGTCAAGTGCACCCCCCCCACTTCCATGTTATGGTCAGGCAGCCCCACCCAATCTCCCTCCTTTACACAGGGGTCTTTTCCGAGGGTAGTGTACCAGTGCAGGGAAAAACTATCAATGAGTTTGTTTAGTGTTTTTTCAGTGAGATGGCAGTACCGCAGCCAAGCTCGCATCTATCCCGTGTTCTTCCAACTCCTTGCCTCCTGGTCCCATAAATCCCCAACTCTCCGTACACCGTGTTTCACCCATCCCTTCCATGGAGTGTTCGAGTTGCACCGTACCCGCCCTTCGGGGTCTGTTCTTAGTCGGTTGCCAAAGAGGGGTTGCCTGAATATTTCTTCCCACCTTTATGGCGCAGGACGGTCGGGGGGGGGATTTTTCTCCAGGTACGTAAAAGGCACGCCCAATGTTTGTCAGCAGGGTCCCCGTTTCTATACTTCCTAGGCAGCCTCCAGTACCTGTCCTCTAACCATACTCGAGGGTCAATCTCCGGTGGGGTTTCCGGGGCCACGTCTAAAAGTTGGGCCAGGGGTAAGGGTACCCATAGGGATAAAGGTGAGAAGATAATATGCTGGATCCAGTGGATTGTGAGGGCGTGAAATTGTGTAGCCGGATCCAGGATTCATAGTCCTCCTCTATTCTTGGGCTGGATCACTGAGTCCCATGCAACTCGACTTATGGCGTGAGAAGTGTTACTGTCGCCACTCGAAAGGAAGGCTGCCAAATGTTATTTCAGTGCTTTGAGACCCCCATTCTTGTACCGGAGTGTGGCCAGAATTACATTATTGATGACCAATGCTCTTCCGAAAATCGATGTCTGTTTATTATTCTATTTTTCAAACTTGACTTTCGTCGGTCCGGCCAACCATTCATCATTTGTTGCCGGCTTTCCTCTGGCAGTCGTTAATGCCCCCAGAATTCTCAGGGGATCATCATGGGGGAGCCATGTGATTTGTGGATTCTCCGGGGGTCTCCCTCCTTGATGGTGCATCCACCAGCCCACTGTTTTTTGTCCCCTGTTCACCGTCATGTCGGACGGCTGACATAACTTGTTCATGAGCTGCGAAATCTCATCCATGTTGGATTCTGTCGCTTCCACCATAATGGTTAGGTCGTCTACAAATAGGGAACAAATGGGGATTGCTTCCTGCGGAATATTGGATATCTTAATGCGCATAAGGTCTTTGTTTTATCTCAGGTTGGCTGTTAATGCTTCCATTATTACTAAGAAGAGGTATGGGGCAATCGGATTCCCTTGTCTCACTGATCACGAGAGTTCAAATGGCGGT
Organism: Chara braunii; assembly: GCA_003427395.1. Lineage (NCBI taxonomy): Eukaryota > Viridiplantae > Streptophyta > Charophyceae > Charales > Characeae > Chara > Chara braunii. The sequence continues at coordinate 1,175,037 of BFEA01000436.1, forward strand.
GCCACTAACCCATTAAACTGGACACAGGTAGTGGCATTTTGGTGAAGGATCTTAACCCAGCGCCGAAACATCGGTCCGAAGTTCATTTTCTCCAGACATTTGTCTATGAAATACCAATCCATATGGTCGTAAACTTTTTCGAAATCAATGAAAATGATGGCCACATTTGCCCGATTCCATTGCGCTAATTGGACCACGTCGTTTACCAACAAGATATTTTCCTGTATATTCCTGCTCGACATGAATCCTGTTTGGGTCGGGTGTATGACCTCTTTCAAAACCGTTGCCATTTGGTTAGTCAGTGCTTTGAAAAACATTTTGTAAACTACAGTGAGAAGAGTAATAGGCCTGTAATTCCTGATATTCATTTTATCTCCTTTTTTATAAAGGAGAGAAAACACCCATTTTCCTACAGTTTCCCCCATTTCCCCAGCCTCCCATACGTCCTAGTAATATTCCCACAGGTCGATGCTCAGGTCTGTCCATGTGGCTTCCCAGAACTCTTTGAGAAAGCCGTCTATATCGGGGTTTTTTTCTTCCTTCATTTGGAGGAGTGTTGTCCATACCTCTTCTTTTGTTAGTGGGATCTTCAATCTGTCCCGGTGCTAAGGAGATATAAAACGTTCCATTGGGGATAAGAAATCTTATATTTCATTGATTCTTTCCTCCCCCTGCAGGGATGGGATTTGAGAAGTATACAGTTGTTTAAAGAATTTTCTGGTGATCAACATGCAATGTGCTGTGTCAGTGGCAATGGTGTTACTATCATCCGGGTCGAAAAAACCCTCAATAGCCGTCCTTCTAGATCTAGCGGTGACCATTGAGAAAAATTGGATGTCCATCGAAGCTTCGTGTAAAAGTTTTGTCATTTTCCCTCGGATACTAATTCCTTGTCATCTGTGATTCTGTGTAATGCGAATTGCAAGAGCTGCTCTTTCTTGTTTTGGATGGCTGCAATAATATGATGCGGCTCTAGGATGGAAGAAGTTAGATGCTGCGACTCTACCTGTTGTTCCAGGGTCATTAGCTCGTTGTGAGTGGTCATTTCTTGATGTTGTCGTAATGCTGCTTTGGCTTTAGAAAATTCCTTACATTTTTTAGCTAGAAAGATTAGACCATTGTTGAACCATACCAGACGAGAGTCAAAGAGGTGTTTCTGTTGGCGCCAAAAGTTCTATTCGTGCCTGATCATTTGCGAGAAAGAAGTATCTTTGAGCAGGGAGGTATTTAGTTTGCAAAACTCAGGTCCTTGATTGGGCCTTTTTCTCATAGTTAGTACTATACCACATGTCTTATGGTCCAGACCCGGATGCGGGCTTCGTGAGAGAATCAGTGACCATCGCAAAGCCCCTCCAGATCGTTGGATAATAGGATAAGATCAATTCTGGATTTAGATAAATGTGTCGGGTCAGTATCTCGTATGCATGTAAAGACTCGTGCTTGGGGGTGTAGGCGGCGAAAGGTATCGAAAACCGAAAGCGACCCACGGAGGTCAGCTATCATTTGTTCGTCCTCTGCTGCCGCAAAGAAAGGAGATTCCTGGGGATTTCATCTGTCTAGCCCCTTGTCGGGGGTAACATTGAAATCATCTGTTATAACAAGAGGAATGCCTTTCGGGACTTGCATACCGATCCTCCCCAAGAACTCCCTTCTTTCCCCTACTGTGTTTGGAGAGTAAATGCAGAGGACACAAAGCAATTCCAGCTCTAGCATGCCCAGGACCGAGGCCCAGCGTCCCTCTTCTCCATCCACCACCCAGTGAACTGGTTGAAATCTAGAATCTGGAGGGACCCAGATTGCTACCCCTGCTGAGCAAGGTCTCGGGGCATGAGCTCTTATGGCTGTGTAAGGCCAGGTTTGCTTGTGTGCTCTGTTGTGCTCTAGGTTGTCTTGCAAATGGGTTTCTTGTATGCAAATTACATTTGGCCATCATCGCCTGCCTCCAATTCCTTTGAGTTGATCCCAGAAGGCTTTTCAGGTTTGCTTGATGCTATACCATTTACGTTGATGGAGCGCAGGTCAAGGTCAGTTGAATCGACACACTTTCGCCATGCCAGGTTCTTATAGTATAGTGTTTCTAGGTCATCCATTTCTTCTTATCCTCTTTTATTTCTTGGATCATTCTCGTTTTTAGTGGATGCCTTAGCTTAAGATCCCATTTGTCTAGGTGCGTTATAGAGGGTGCCAATGCTTGAGGTCCCATCTGTCTAGGTGCAAAACTTTTTTCCATACAATCCGGCATAGGCTTCTACATACATTGTCTTCGGACTAGAAGTCGCTGGCTTTGATTTTTGCACATTGCAGGTCCAGTAGAGCGTTGTGGCTATACCAGCCAAGATTAGAAGATTTATTGGGTTCGAAGAGCAGGTACAGGTCATTCAGAGCTATTTGTTCACAGCAGGCTTCAAATCTCAACCCTGCCCTTGCACCCGGAGCATAGTGGTTGGGGATGAAGGCCGACATTTGATCGGTGAAAGCTCTGTTTCTTTCCATGTGGTCACCCTCATGGATCGAGAACTCCCAGCCATGCAGCGTCACGCCCTCGTAATCTCCAACCGGAGAAAGGCCCAACTCCCATTTTCCTTCCGCTTTCCTGAGAGGGATTACCAACACCCCATTAAGTTTGGAGAGAGGAAGCTCAAAGAGGCCCCGTTCTATGAGTTGTCGAACTTTGAGTCTTCGTGAGGTCATCCCCTCCTCTGTTGTTTCTCTTCCCCCATTTGGCACTGAATGTGAGGGTTCATGCCCCTGTGGGTGCGGATTAGATGGCTCCGCCGCTGGAGGTGGGTGAAATCGTCCCCGAGCGACGGCCAGTACACGTTGAAAGGCTTCTGCCCACGTTAGATGGGGGGGGGGGGCAGAGGTGAGCGCATTTCTAAGGGAAGAGTTATTATTAAGAAGCGTCACCAGTTCAACGTAGGACTTGTCCCAGTATTCCTCCCCTCGTGTGGCCAGTCTGCTTGCAAGTGTTTAAGAATCCAGTCCGCCATAACCTGGACCTTCTGGTCCAAGCTCATTTCTTGCAGGGGAGCGTCGGGGTCAGTTGGGTCCTTTGAAGGCTCCTCCATCTCTACATCGGGCGGGGGGGGGGGGTATCTACGTCCATCTGTTGTGCCCCAAAGGCATCCGAGCAGAAATCCAGAGCCAGCTGATTAGGCTGTTGTGTGGGGAGTGGGGACCGCCACAGCTCCTGTTCCTGCTGTTGGCACTGCCTCCCTTGCTGGGGCTGGGGGGATTGCGGCTGTTGTGCATGTGTTGAGTGTTGTTCCGGCAGGTGTGGTGGCCGGATCCTTGCCTGTTGTTTCAGTCGCGTTCCGTGTTGTTTCCCTGGGGATACATCCCTCCCTTTTTCCTTTGATATTGTTTTATGCTCTTCTAATATTGAGCTGGCCTGAGGGTCTTGTATGTAACGTTTCTGGCTGTTTGTCTCCTTCTCTCTCAGTGCCAAGTTTGAATTAACTGTCGATGCCTGCCCCCCCTTTTTTGTCTTGTCATGTCCTGTGGAAAGCTTATTCTGGATTTCCTGAAATTCCTGATTCAACTCCTGATTCGACTCCTTTAGCCATCTTCTAGGCAATCAAAGCGGTTACCCTAATTTTCGACTTTTTTTTCCGTTTCTGCCAATTCCGTCCGCGGGGTCTCCTTCTTCTTGCTCCCAACTGCTACCCAGGATTCATGTTTTTTAACTTGGGGAGGGGCTTTAGATGTGTCTCCAGGGATTTGGGGGGAGCCCATGTAGAAGGTGGTTGGGATCCCGACCGTGGGTCCCCTTGCCCTTCCCATGACCAGCCAACTACTTCCCCTTCCTTTTCACCTGGTGTGTCGATGTAGACCCACCCCTCATAGCCAGGGTCGACCGTCCGCCACCTGCTTTTCCTCAAAAGGATCCTTTCTCAGACATCCGGTGAGTTTCGCTGTGCGCGAGGGGTGTCAGTTGCATGCTGTGTTAGTGTATAAGTACTCGTAAGCCTGACATTTGAAACACCAAGGCCTATGTTTATGGGCAGTGTGGATACGGTATAGTTTACCCCCCACACAAAAGGGGATCAAATCATCAATTGAGAAGACGTGCTCATCAGCATGGTTGATACCAACATTAAGTAATCGTCCCTCTGGGTCATATGAGGAGGAAGCGGGTCGATGAAATCGATCACGTCGTATTTCTCGGCAATGTCCTCGACGAAGGCAACTTGGATCTCGATCGGAATGTGCCGAAATTCTACCCAAAAGTGTCCTCTCATCATTTGTTCCCTGCGTTCCTCTGGGCGTTGTGGCTTCGGAGGGGCCCAGGGGTAAATACGAACCTCTGATCTATCATACCGAAGAGATTTCCAACCATCCATCATTTTTTTATCAGCCTCTGATACACAGAGGATGGTGATGACAGACGACGAGGCTGGTTGGATGAGGAACAATTCGCGTGCATTCGCGGAAGATCCTTTGAATGCCGCTAAGTGTTCTCTGATCCAACCAACCTTGTCGTTTGTAGATTTGAAATCTGCATCATCGTGGAAGGCCCAGTTACTTGCATGATGAGTGTAAATGAGGTCCCTTGTTCTAACTGCCATCTCAGGAAGAGCTCTAACAATGGTAGACCTGCCTCCCTGATGTACTATCCTGTTTTCTGGGGTAGCTAGGAGACGGGAGAGAAAGAAGGCCCCTGCTGTTGTCAAATTTCCTACAGGAATCTTCCATTCCTCCCCCCCCCCCTCGCTAAGACCTTCCTTCCTACGCTTGATTGCGATGTTTGCTTGGGTAGACTGTTCTTTAACCCTCTCCGCCAGGTTCTGACGGTCGAGCTCTGAGAGGACGAGCATATGGTAGGCTTAGTGTCGGTAGATGATGTCATTTCCTTCTCCTTTGCCTGATCCCCCCCATTATCGCCCCTCAGCATCTGGTCTTGGTTCTGGTTTTGGTTCAGATTTCCCTTGGAAGCATTATCCCTTTCCCCCACAAGACGATTCTGAGCATAATGTCTAGCTATCCCTCTATACAACAACATAAAATCCACTCGCAGTCTCTTGTGGGCGCATTGGTGGTGAGTCTTCATTCTGTTGTTCACCATCCCGCGCTCAAAAAAAAAAATTCCCAGAATTAAATATTCATTCTATTGTAAAATTACATTCTAAATTTTAAATTTTCATTCCATCTTAAAAAATGTCATTCCAATTTCAATTTTAAAATTTTCCATCTTACTTGAGAACTTTCCTTCCAAGAATGGGGTATCCCTTCTTATTTGAACTGCATGCTAGAGATGGAATGAAAGTCTGGATGAGTTCATGAAATATTTTAATTGGACTGTCATTCTGAGTAAGGAATTTCAGTCATAAATAGGTTAATCCAATCTAAATTAGAAGATATTTGTTGTAGTAGAATGAAAGTTTAATTGAAACATTTCATAAACTCGTCCTGACTTTAATTCCAACTTGAACAAATAGATGTAGTTGGAAGGGAAAGACGGAAACTTATCAAATAAAACTAAAAATTTTAGAATTCGACAAACATTGGAATGATAATTTATTAATATGAAGGATTTTTTTTTTTTGGAATGTTTTTTCAACTTTCATTTCTCGCGGGAATTTTTTTGTTGCTTTCGCACGCCCGGAAGGGTAGGAGGACGGTAATGGGGAATACAATCGGGGAAACCGGGCTTGGAGGGAAGGGTCGAGATGAAGACGAAAGAGGGACGGGAGGGGAGAGAGATCCGGATCGGGGTTAGTGTCAGACATAAGTGTGGGGGGGTCGGGAATAGCGGTGGAAGGTCACATCCGGATCGGGATAGGGATGAGAAGTGGTCAGAATCTGTGAGGAATGGGGGAGGATCGGGATCAGGGTTGAAAGGAGATCGGGATCAGGGGTGGTGGATCAGATCTGAGAGCGACGGGAGGGGGGAGAGATCCGGATCGCGGTTAGTGTCGGAGATAAGTGGGGGGGGGGGGTCGGGAATAGCGGTGGAAGGTCAAATCTCGATCGGGATGGGGATGGGAGGCGGTCGGAATCTGAGAGGAATGGGTGGGGATCGGGATCAGGGGCGAAGCGAGATCGGGATCGAGGGTGGTGGATCAGATTCGAATCGGGATGAGGACGGAAGGCGGTCGGAGACTGAGAGGATTGGGGGGGAGATCGGGAATAGGGGTGGATAGGATCAACTGGGGGGAGAGGGTCAGATCCAGATCTCGGTGGGAGGGCCGAAACCAGTCCGGGATGGGAGGTGGTCGGGATCGGGGATACAGGCGCGGGACCGGGATCGGGAGTTGTCGGGGGGGACGAGGAACGGGGGCGGGGAGATTTGGGGGAACGAGGAACGGGGGCAGGGACGAGGATTGGGGGCAGGTGGAGGAAGGGATACAGACTGGAGGAGTGAAAACGGGATCAGGGGATGTAGAGATCAGGGTTGTGCGCGTGCTCAGGGACACATGGCCGGGAACAGCGGTGCAAGGGGGTAGATAGGGGGAGCTCGGGATCGGAGGGATGGGATCGGGGGATGCAGAGTGGCGGAGCGAAAGCAGGATCAGGGACTGTCGGGTGGAGGAGGAGTAGTGCTGGTAGGGTGGGGGTAGGGGGTGAGGGTGGTTGGAGATCGAGGCCGGGTTCGCAGGAGGTCGGGGTCAAGGGTGAGGGTGGTTGAAGATAGAGGCCGGGTTCGCAGGAGGTCGGGGTCAAGGATGAGAGTGGCGGTGATCGGGATAGGGGTGAGGAAGTGTGTCTGAGCGCAGACGGAGGGGTTGGGATTAGGGTGTAGGACATGATCGGGGGGTGTCAGGAGGGATACGCGGAGATAGGTCAGGGTCAAGAATTGAGATGTCGCGATCACCACCTCAAACTTAACCTATACCTACCTCCCCCATAAATCAGTCATTGAATCAATGATTACTGCTTCCAAGTCTTTGTGAATTAAGACGACTGTCCCTCCCCTTGTTCCCTGAGGCGATGGCCAAAATTGGTGCCCCGTCCACCAATTTTTTGCTTCTCTACAGCGATTTTCATCGAATATCGTTTCTTACATTTCTCTTCATGTATCCACGACTTTAGACGACTGCGTTTATGTTTATGGTTTGTGTTAGAAAGCCCTCTTACGCTCCATGAAGCAAGCCTAAGCTTGCCTCTAAGAGGCATAAGGAATAGTGTTGCCGCCTAATAACTGGATGCGGCTTCCTAACCCTTGAGATCCTTGCGATTGTTTTCTCCACATCGGTACATCCCCTAATGATGTCTTGTCCCATGGCTTTTGGAGCAGGGACTGCAATGTCGTTGTGAGGAGAGAATCTCTCAAGACCGATGTAGTCAACCATTCGGCGATAACTATTGCTGCAGTTCCAGGCAGGACCCGAATCCCTTCTAATTCCCTGTTCAATGGTGACGATGGAGAAGCCATAGGGAACCAGCTTTTATTTTGCCCCACGATGATGTTGCTTGTTTCATCATTCATCTGAACTTCCATCGGGACATAATAGAAGCGGGTTTTCTCCCCTTTCTTCTTTTCGACAATTTGTCCCTCCACACGAGTTTGAGGGATGAGACATATTTTTCGTCCTTCGGGGATAATCTTTGAGACCTTGCTGAGAATCATATTACTTGTGAGTGGGACATTTGCATCTGAAGTGACCATTTCTAGGAGACCGTCATTTGCTTGTGATGCGCGAATCAGCGTTCCCTTCCGAATTTGCACACAACAGGCGGATAAGAACTTTGGGAGTATCATTTTCCTCCCACCCCGAAGTAGGGTATGGATCAGCTTCCTTTAACATGATGTGGTGACCTGCCTTCCTATTTCCCAAGTCTTTATTCATCAAGGATTCTCGGCTCGAATCGAGATTCAATTCATGACTTCTCTGTTCACTACTTAATTCTTCCAAATCGCAATCAAGGGATCGTGTCCTCGAACGTTTGAAAGGGGAATGTTCACTTCTTCTGCCTTTTCCTTTACCGATGACAACTTTTACTGCCATCACCAGTACGTTACGGCCCGCTTCTTCCCTGACTCCATAGTTTCCTCCCAGTTCCATTTCCCCGTTTTCCCCATTCTTTTTGGTAGGTGTGTGTACCTCTTCGCTACCAGATCCTGTCGCCTCATTCTGATCAAGCCTCGTTTTGGACACCCCATCATGTGATAAGTCTGCTTCCTTCCAAGCACCCAAGGGACTCGGAGACCTGTGTTTAGTTCCTAGACTTAACGAATTACCTTTCGTGCCACTCATTCCGTCTTCCTCCTTTTTCTTTAATCCACTTGATTCTCGAGAGCCATGATAATAATGCGGTCTGTTCCTCAACCTACCTTTCTCCCCCGAAGGTGTTTGTTGTCTCGTCGAGAAGTTATTGTTCGTTGGATTGGTTGCTTGTCTTCACCCTGTGAATCGCCTAAAACCCATAAGAGGAGGTTCCTCCCCCAATGGGACAAAACCTGAGAAGGGAGGTTCTGGCGGTTACACCTTTTGTCTTATCTCAGCTATAAATGGATGGGGATCTTCATAAGTTGGACAGCATGTGATGCCCAACCTCACGCCCAACGCGACTTCCTGATCGGAGTGGGATGGGGGCCCGAGAGTGCGAAAAAGGGGTGTGCCAAGGATTTTAGGAAAGTGGGGGTGGAGTCCCATGTCGGAACTGAGATCTCCTGTGGCAAGTTTCGGGGTATATAAGCGCAAAGAGGGTGTGCCCAGAAGGGAAGCTGCTGATGTCGTGTAGCATAAGGAAGATGGAATGCGCAATGCATCTTAGGCTAAAGATCCGGGGCACTTTTCCACGATCACTGTACTGACAGATCTAAACGCTTTTGCGTTCTTGAACAAAATCCCAACAACATTGCCCTGCCAACAAACAGCTTTTGAGTCTGACAGAAATGGGAATTACCATCTCCTCGAGTTTTACCTTCGTGGCCGGTTGCGTGGCTCGATCAGTCGTTGGCGCCGCTCAGCTTCAATGCGGGTTCGCCGAGCGAACTCCGAGGCTCGGTAGGCCTGGTGCCGCCAATGCTTTTCACACAGTATGCGGGGCCAATAGAGGGCTATGGAATTCTGCGGCACCACTTTGAGTTGGTGGTATGGAAGGAAGAGGTGGAAGAGACGAAAACTGGTAGTAATAACGACGAAACCGGTGGATATGAAATGTTGTGTGTTATAAGTATTCGGATAATCAGGGCCCATAGGATCGTTAGTTATGGTACAATGAAAGTCCCTCGCACACAACCGATCACTTTCCGTCAGACAAGGAAATTTCGGATTTCTTAAGTTCCCCCGCCGTCTGAGTTGTTCACCTTCCCAGTATTCGCGGTATTCCGGGTCCCTCACACTCTCACGATCGGACATCCAAGCGGGAAATTCCGCAGCCATATCCATTTACAAAGCTCGGTCCCCTGCATCCTAATACGGACTTCCAGGCTGACTCACGCAGACGAGCGCGTGCGTAGCGACTCAGTTTCCTCGAGATCGCGGTCGTACGCGAGCGTGCACGTGAGAAACAACGGGTTGGTTCAACGGGTCGAGCGCTTTCAATGATATCTGAGCGTATAGCTTACGCAAGTGAACAGTAGACATAGTCGAAACGGGCATCGCAAAACAAGATTGAAAATCCGAAAGGATCGCTAATAAAAGGGACTCACATTCATTCCATGCATACATACAAAATACAAACGACAAGGAAAATCCGAAACGATTTAAAAAAGAAGTCCAAAAAGAAGGCCGCGATAAAATGGACCATATCAGGATCCAAAATTATACAGAGGAACAGAGGAAAAAAAAGGAACGATGAAAAAAACCTTATCCCACACCCACACAACTGCTCTCTCTCTCTCTCTCTCTCTCTCTCTCTCTCTCTCTCTCTCTCTCTCTCTCTCTCTCTCTCTCTCTC
>BFEA01000436.1:1189582-1210298 GCA_003427395.1 Chara braunii
GAGAGAGAGAGAGAGAGAGAGAGAGAGAGAGAGAGAGAGAGAGAGAGAGCAGACTGAGAACTTCAAAATGCCCCCGAAGAAACCGGTTTCGACTGCAGAACATCGGATATTGCCAAGTCGGAAGTCAAATGCACAATGATAATTTAGGGGGAGGAGGATCCTACAAACACCTAAACCACGAGTAGAAATCTTCTCCCTGCTTCGATACTTCTCAACTTCTGACTACAGAAGAAATCATTTCCACGAGCGGCTCTTCCTCCACCTGACAACACTATTCATTATGCTCTCTCTCTCTCTCTCTCTCTCTCTCTCTCTCTCTGTGTGTGTGTGTGTGTGTGTGTGTGTGTGTGTCTGAGACTCTCTCAAAAACAAACTATCTGAAACCGTACCAGCAACCTGTGAAAAGTGGTTCAATGTCCTTAATACATCTAATAATGTGTATATACAGCTTTTCCCCCGTGATACGAATCCTGCGATTTTCAAGAGCCTCTGTTTAGCTCTCAGAGATCCGATCTACTGTGGTAATTGTGCACTTACTACATAATTTACCATTCACGCGTGAGTTCTACCATCCTCCTGCTGCGGGGTCACTACGTGTGTCCTCGCCTACATGCCTGCCGTGACTACTCGTTACCCTACCCTACCCTATCTGCAGGTCTTCTAGTTTTTTTTCGCTTCCCCACTTTGGAAGCGACTTCTAGAGTATGATTTGCGTAAATAAACACTCTTCTCTCGAATCTCGGCCGATCCACGGCAGTTACCCGAAGGTCTTGTCCGTCTTCACCACGATGCAGGCCCTAGGGTTCTTGTGACCGTTGTTGAAGTTTCCTCCGTCCTCGTACTGCGCCGCGCTGATCTGGACCTTGATGCACGCGTTGAGGAAGTCACTGGGATTGCCGACGTTGAACTCGCGAGAGGCAAGGTGCCTGCCATTGCCGTACAGCCGATGCTGGCACGCATTCGTGTTCCACGTTTGCCCCTGGAGAATCGCGCAGTTGGCCGAGTTCACGACCTTCACTGGGCGGGTGTCGTACCTGCACATCGGAGTCGAGGAGTCAACCACCACACATCCCACTCGTCATGAGCACCGGACATATCATCATGGCAACTCATATTATCATATCATATGCCTTGAATCACTCTGCACCTGACATATCATCATGACTCGGACCGGACGAGGACGCTGAAGGAAAGCCAGAGCGGAGCAACAGACGATCGACGGCAGAAAGAACGAGTCCCGGACAAGAGACCGCCAAAGGAATACCTTTCTCGACCTTAAATCAAGACTTAGTGTAGTATATCTGTTCCGGTCAGTTTAGAATTATCTGATCCGTGGTCCATCGGACCATGTAAAAAAAAAAAAAAAAAAAAAAAAAAAAAGACGGAAAGACGGGAGAACCAAGAAAGTCCAGAACGACCTTACTGCGCAGCAGGAATTTTCTAAATGCATCTGACAGCAATTACGGACACACGGGGATTGATCTGCATCCAATCACGATGAGAGATAAGTCCATCAATATCACCAGTGTGAGTATGTCCTAAGAGCGGAGCAGGGGCATTGCCACACCACTCCCGAAATGTGCAAAATGAGAATGAACTTCCTGCTAGAGCATGGCCAGATCCACCCGTCAAATTTCGAGAGTGGTGCCGCGCGGCCCCAACAGAGGAAAGGAACGAAAGAAAAAGCGATCACGATCAGAGCCGAGTCGGAGAAACCCCCCGTGTGAGTATGCCCCACGAGCAGACCAACAGAGGATGAACCAAAGCAAGAATCAACAGTCTTTGACAGAAACCAACGAGAAAACAAAAAAGGAAGAGACGAACAGGGTGAACGAAAGAAACGACCAGCGAGTTTGTATTGTTTGATTGATGGTGTTGAGGAGAGGGGATGCCTTACCCATCTCGGTGCAGAATATGGCCGCATTGGACGTAGATGGTATTGTCTCCCTTTCGGATGAGCTTGATCTTCGGCACGTTGTTCTGGTGACCATAAAAGTAGAAATCGCAGCCCTTCAGCGCCGTGTCGCAGGACGACGGACAACCGCCACAACCCGATGTCAGGTGGCGGAGACCATGGACGGATGGGATCGCGGCGCAGAGGGCAATGCAAACTAGCGCCATGGCCAGCAACACACTAGTGCTCGGGCGCGCCATCGTCTACCTACTTCGAGAGCGAGTGGGAGCGGGAGGCAGAGAGACGGCAGAGGATCGAGCTTGGGGGAGAGACGATTAAGGCAAACTCAAGATCGTGGAGGTGGCTCACAGGTCTGCTCCAGTCCTATGGACACGCACTCTTCCAATTCCACTCTACTGTAGTCTGATCCTCCGCACCGCCATTGATTTATATACGGTACACTGCGGAATCGAACGCAGTGAGATGCCATCCCTGCATCTCCGCCATCACCCGGCCACTGTAACTCAGCGGCCCTGGCCGCAGTACTCGCCAAAGCCTCACGTTCTTTTTTTTGCTTTTCGTTTTTGACATTCTGAACGTATAGGGACCGAATATTGTCCGGATACGTTACACATGTTGAAGTTCGGCAAAAGCGGAGCGGCGACGCCCTGGTTAGATGAATGTGGCCCTCACCGGACCACTCAGCAAATGAGAATGAATCTGCTCGACGAAGATGGAAACGTACGCTGCGAAAGTTTTTGTCTCTTGTGGATTTGGTGAGTGGTGCCGTTTGTTTGTTTTTTCTCCGAAAAAACTGCAAAATTCGTGTCAGCTGCTACTCGATGAGGGGTGGGGGACGATGAGAAAGGGAGGCGCAGCTATTGGCAAAATGCTCGGTCTTTGCGTTACCCGGACCCACCCCAAAAAAAAAAGAGTAGTCACAGGGGTCACAAGGGTCGTCAACGAGGTGGAACCTCGTCGGGCCCAGCAGCTGTTTCTTCCTTTAACCTCGTCGGGCCCAGCAGCTGTTTCTTCCTTTTCTTTTTTCTTGCCTTTTTCTTTTGGCCTGCAGCAACCATTTCTTGGAGTGGACATCTCTGTTGTTGCCCCAACCCCCCCCCCAAAAAAAAAAAAAGTCTCTGTTGTTTGCAGCAAATTCGCCACTGACAGCAGTACACGCGCTTATACTCCGCCACTTGGCAGCTGGTGGAGCCAGTTACATTGGGTTGGTGCAATTTGTTTTTTGTTTTTTTGTCATTTGAACTGCTGTGGTGGATTTTATAGCAGTGATCCCACCCCAAATGGTAGCTCCAAAAAAAAGTGAAAAAAGGCCGTTCCGCCTCGTTGACCCGTTCGACAACTGTGCATGACACGGTGACAGTACCGCTGAAAACTGAGTTGGCGCCAGATTGCTGGCCCACTGCCTATGGTGTAAACACGCTGTCTGGGCCTTCAAAGGATTTCCGCTTCACAATAGAAGGCATACATCCTTTTCTTTCATTGGCCCCGCAAGTCAAGCCGTTTTTGGCAGCTGAAAGGACGGACTGCTATTTTTCGGAAGACAGGAAATCAGGAAGCAATCCGTCAGAATTATCATCACATACTCACCCCGGATCATGTGCCATGGTGTCGCTCGGACGGTGTCCAAAGGAAAGACTCCTGAGGGGCGTAAGGCCTGAAGCCCCAGGAATGGAAGGGCCGTCGGACGAATCGGCACTGGCTCCCTGATTCGGAAGGGTGAAGAACGGGCCTCCCAGGGCCCCGTAACAGTTGGCCAGGCTTGGAATAAGAGGGAACCCCCCTTGGGGCCCTAAATGATCGAACGATCGAAGTACGGCTGCGTGTCCTGGATCAACAACTGAACTGGCCCGGTAGTTACCCGGGCGGTAAGCCTGGACACCTCCTTCAGCCAACTGCGGTAATATTTCTAAAGGAAAATTTGCCTTTTCGGGTATCTTTTCTTATGTTGGATTTTCACGTTGTTCCGCATCACCGCCGCCTGGAGCCGGGTCCCTGCAGAGACAACCGTGTGGTGAGACCTTCCGCAGTTCGTCGCTTTGCAACAAGCGAAAATCCGGGTGTAAGTTTTTGCAACAAGCGAGGTAAAACTCTATCATTAACCATAGCTGTGTTCCCCTTTTACTGTCTTAGAATAATCCTTTGTCTTTTTCCTCAGAACCTCTAGTATTCTCCGTACCAAAACCTCAGGTGGACGCTTTATCGACGATAAATCTCTACCATTAAACATAGCTTCATTCTCCTTTCTTACTGTTTTAGGACGATTCTTTACCTTTCCTTAGAATCTCTCTTATCTTTCAGAACCAAGCCTTCACCTAGTAGGAAAACCAACCCACTCCAGGAAAGATACGGAAACATTCGAGTATTGCCTTACATGAAAAATGAACCAGGAAGCTAGACGCAAGAACGTTGGAACTCTTGACGACGCGGAGACAACGGACAAAATCTCCTCCCCGTAAGTCACCATGCACTGAGGACGCAAGTTTAGCGCTAGCTTTTGTGTAGTTCACTCGGGCCATCGCTACTGGTTCTACCACCTCAAACCTATCGTGGTTAACCCCTAGTAGGAAACCATCCTCAGCGCAACCATCAGTAAAGCATCCGCCCTTGAAGCAGATCTCAGCCATAGCTATTCACGAGTCCTCACCCCTCTTAGTAACCTTGGCTCACTGTCTGTACGAGGGTAGGCAGGGTCATGACTCAGCATATAGAAACTTGTCAGGAGAACTTGGTTACAGAATGGAGGAGAAGATTAGAGAACCTAGGATGGGAGAAGGACTGCTTTGAAGAACTCACGACTACCGCCTTACCAAGAAACCTCAGAATCGATTGTCTCCACGCCCATTTTCGTAGAGAGTCGAGTACACTAGGAGTCTCACCGTCTGGCATACGTCTGCCATAGCCATCACTCAGCGCAGCTCATTCCTCACTAACCCGCTATCCTACGAACTTAACGCAAAAACTGACTTCGCCATTACGTTCGCCCTCCTTCAAACCCCCAATCTCGACTCCTCTYCCACCTAACCCCGCCGTGAATCGCGCGAGCCATCCGTTTCCTGTTGCGCCCTCGCTCGACTCCCCGCCATTTTTACTTCCGAAAGTACCTGGCACGTTAACCCGTTCAGGTTCGTTTTGTTTTCTCTGCTACCTGATCGTCGATGCCTCCTTCCCTCCGCTCCTAGCACTGCCGCGTTCCCATAGTAGCATCCTCCTCTCTCGATGTCTGCTCCGACCCGCTGTAGTTCCTTCCCCGTCTTCACCTCCGGGCGCACCTCGACGCGATCCCGGGTCAGGTTCGTTCATTGCCCCGGTTTCCTACTAGCTCGTCTTTGCCAACCTCTTCATTGCGCTCTCCTTTACTTAGCGCAGTCCGACGACCGGCGGGCCGTCWTGCTAGCGCTGYGCACCAGCCGTGCGCCAACCTAAACACTCCGATAGTGTTGGCTGACACCGACCGTCGGACGGTAGTCATGRAAATTGAAATCCGCCAAGCAGTGCGTAGCAACTCACCTGCCCATCTCATCTGAAGCATGCAACCTACGCTCCGCTGTCGGGGTGACTCCGATTCCTTTGACAAGTGGGCGGTCACCGGGCCTCTTGTGAAGCCGTAGCATCAACCTGGGCAAAAACGGGTCCCAGCGCAGACCTTGGCGGTAGTAGCAAATATTCAAATGGAGACTTTGAAGGCCTTCGCGTGAACAGTGGCCTGGGCTCTCCGGCCGCTGTCCTGGCGCCCCCTAGCCCCTGCTTAGGCATAGTTCACCGTCCATACGGGTCCGAGCAGGCTTGCTCACACTCAATCCTCTTGTCATAAGTCGCGGGCAATTAGGCTGGGCGCCCCTTTTGGCCCACGACACCCCGACTTCCTCCTCCACGTGGCCAGTCACCCATCAGCTCACACGCCCGCTGAGCTCCTCGGCCCTTGTTTTGAGACGGGTGCGATAGAAGAATTTCGTCGGCATACCGAACGCACAGAAACCCGTAGGCCAGTCAAAAGAGGGTGTGTGCTCAAGGTCCTCGACTGTCGGAATAACCACTCAATCCGGCACCACGTTTAAGCCAAATGAGCGTCGGGGCACATAAAAAATATATATTAATATTACGACGTAAAAATGATTCACTTAGAGAAAACGCCACCACCAATCGAACGTCGTCGATGGCAAAACCAAGGGGGATAGCCCCACGGCCCTCAACCCCATCGGCTTCCTCCTCGATGCTCCACTGCCGCTGCGTCGGCACTCGCCGGCCTCGATCCCCGAACCTTCGTAGTGTAAGTCCAATGTCGTAACCTATAGGGCTAAGCCCAAGCCTGAGACCCACGTCCGCAAAGTACCATACAAGACGGTGGGGCGCAGCGCTTTGGGCCAACAAACCGGCTGCGCGGCTCCCAGTGCCCGCGCCGGCTTGCTTAGACCATACCATAATTGCCCCGCGCGCCATCCTATGACATCCCGCTTACCGCACAAAATCGCGCCTTTATTGCCGATGCCGTCGTCGGGGTCGTTCTCCGCACGCGCGCTCGACTCGGTCAACTGTACCAATCAAAAGAAAATATCCTTAATTCCTGCTTAATCAAAAATAAATAAATAATAATATCACTAAGCAAAACGACCGAGGTCCGGGCCGACTTTACGATCAACAACAGAAAAGAATCACACGCGCCTTAAACCTGCGCGCCCACGCACTCGCTATTGTGATCAACCACCCAGTCAACACAATTACAAACGCAGCCGCGCTTAGCGCGGTATACTTCAACTTTAAACCAAACAGTTTTCTGTTAATTGCAAAAAAACAGGGCGGATACCCTTGTAAGGGTATTCGCATCGACAACTTACTGGACCATATTAAGCGACGTCCCCGTCGCTTCGCCAAATCAGAAGACTATAAATCCATCCACACTCCAAATTCTGACGAGACAGGAGCCAATCCGATTAGCCGACAAACACAGGGTAGAGGCCTCCATCAAACCATGCCTTCATAACTATACGCTGCCAGGTTTCTAACCTGGGCCTCACACCGTCCAGAAATTAGGACACTGGCAGCATAAGTTCCAAAGACCTTCCCAATCGTCCTCTCCTTGGTCCTAGACAGCCTTCGGCTTTTCGTTGGGTGTCCCCAGTCCTGGCAAAACTAGGGACGCGGGCCTTAAGTGAGACCTTTTGAAGGCACTCTCGCCTTCCTTCTCAAAATTTTCTCACAATCAAATATACGCAAGCATATATGTATACTTAATATTCGCTCAGCTCTTTCTGCAGTCTAGTACAGAAAGGCTAGGTCTCCACCTTGGCCTACCATAGCATGGCTGATCGGACCAGGACCACGTCCCACCGCATTGTTATTTAACGACAGTACCTTCGTTGGTTACTCAACGATAGGTTTCCTCCTGGTAAGCACTCAATCAGGATCCCCCCCCAAAAATTTTCAACCATCATTATCCAGCGGAGTAATTTCACTGGGGCGGGCAACCCCCCTTAAACTCTTACCCCGCGGTCCCGCAGCCAGGTTGCGCCGGCTAGCAGCCATCCAATGGGGTTACGCCCTAGAGGTACTAACTTCCCGCAGCCAGGTTGCGCCGGCTAGCAGCCATCCAATGGGGTTACGCCCTAGAGGTACTAACTTCTTTTCCGTTAGCTTGGCCTTTCTTCAATATGTCCCAGAACTAGTACAGGTGGTTAAACGGGGCGTCGCAAAACAAAATCACAGGCCCACTGCGCGATACACAGGGGTCCGAAAACATTTTTCAACCCTCCTTCAATAGGCATGGCATCCTTCGTACGCTTACAAACAAAATCACCGCTAAATCCACCAGGCCGTGACCCTGACTTGATCAGAGCCAGCAGCCACTCACCCTGAGACATCTCTCGCCCTGCACTCATTGCGACTTTTTCAAATATTCCAAACAAATAGTGGCCCTTTCCGTCACACTTTATCACCCATCAAACAATTCGTCATGCCATAAATCAATTTACTCACTTCTGAGGATGAGTCTTCCAATCAAAAATCACTCCCCTTTTCCAACAATCCAAAAGGGGCTCTCTTCATAAACAAAACATCCCCTCTTCCAAAAATCGCGAGGGGTCTCGCCATAAAACAATACATTCCCTCTTCCAGAAATCACGAGGGTCTCATCATAAACCAAACACCCCCTCTCTCAAAGTCACGAGGGGTTTCGTTACATCACAAAACATCATAAAACATCCCCCCCTTTTCCAAAATCTAAGGGGGTCCCATCATAAAACAAAACATCACTGAGAGATTTATGGGTCCTCATTACAACTTAGATAACTTTCACAGACGGACTGCGCTTCCTCCCCTTATACTCTGCCTTATCAGCTGCCGTGGGCAGGTCGCACAAGTATACCGAGGAGTAGACAGTTTTACTTACAATCATATTCACAATACCCAAGATACATAAAAGGTTTTTCACACATTGTCCACATAAACTCATCATACATCAGAGTACAACCACATATGTGAGAGAGACAAGTGATCGTCACATATAAGAATGGTCCCTGAAGGAAACCTCATCATAATATACACTAAGGGAATACAGTGTCTCACACAGAAAGTGCTTCCAAATCATAGCTTGCTTAACTCAAGCCACACCAAACCCACATTGACAACTACCCCTGGAATACATGTCAGATCTGTCTCTCAAAGGCCAGCGCGTAGGCCACCTAAATATGTACATGCCTCATCTAAACCATCCTGACCCTCAAAACCCCAACTCAGTAGAAACACTAGAGTTCAGATTTAGATTAACAGCAATCATCAAAATGTCTTCTAAGTCTAAGAGGGTATCACACAGAACCTAAGTTGATGCCTCACAAAATGCTCGCTCACTTGTATAGACAAAACCGGCCCTACCTTCTCAACTCTTCCTGGTTTTGCCTATATAACTGAGCCMTAAGTCCATCTGCGGACTTCTCTACTATCCTACCCTGTCTATCATACATTTTACCCCCTACCTCTGAAATCTTCCCTGCTGCCTTATCCTCAAGAAACTCGAGACAGTCCAAAGCCAGATGCACGTCCCTCTTGCAGTAAAAACATAGCTGATCTACCTTTCTCTTGAACTTCTGCTTCCTGGGCTGAGGAGGTGGCAATGAAGGAGATCCCACCAAGGTACCGACACCCCCCTGCTGCTCTGATCGAGGAGCTGCGGTACTAACGACTTCCTGCTGCTCTGTCCCCGGAACCGGTCCACCAGACCCAGATCCAGTAGCCCAAGATCCTACTCTGCCTCTCAAATCCTCTGTCGCTGGGACGTACTCGTACGTGTTCAACCTCTGAGGCCTCCTCTCGAGTGTTGCCCCTGGCACTGCCGTGGGCAGCTCCTCAATCTCCTCTGGTCCATACTCAGGTGTGCCTATCCTCTGGAGTCTGCCCTCGATGACACCCTCCTCCTCAATCTTCATCTCTCTCTCAAGAGGCTCCTCTATCCTCTGCTCAGGTGAAAACAAACTCMCCTCCTCCTGCATAKCATGCACCGCCTCAAGGAGCACGCCCATGGATTCCTCTACTGAGCCCTGAGCCGGCTCACTTCTAGATGGTGGCAGCCCCTCCTCTACTACCAAAGGTACGACTGGGCCCGCCGCTGCTACTGGCAGTGTCGCAAGCTCGGTAGGGGCTCTGAACTCGAACGCCTCTCTCTCTGCCTGTCTCTGTGCTCTCGCCTCCTCTGACTCCAGGATAACCCTCCCCATAGGTGGCTCCTGGCGAGGCTCTGTCGCAAATGGCTGTCCTGGCAATCCCTGTCCTGGCTGCCTCTGCTCTCCCTGCTGGCTGCTCTCTGGTCTGTCCACCTTTTCCTGGGTTTGCTGCCTCAGGCTCTCAATGATAGCTGCCTGGCTGGCCACCAAAGCCCTAAGTTCCTGAATTTCCATCTCCATAGCCTCCAGACGTACTCCATGGCTGRCTTCCTTCATTTTCTTCCCCGCCAGATCGCCCTCCAATAACAAGTGCCGGTCAAAAGTGGTCTTGGCCAGGAACTTGATTTTACGATCKTACCTTTCTTCCGCCTTCCTCGCCACCCCAAACCCGGCTCTGACTGGCGATGGAAGCTCCTCTCCTCTCTGCTCCCAAAAGTCCCTCCATATCTCAGGGATCTTTGGGGCCCTGGCTGGCACGCTGGGTGGCTGACCTGGGAGTGCTCCTGCTGCCTCCGATCTCTGCCTCTCCTGCTGCTGCTCCGGGAGCTCCCCCGCAGCCTCCAACCTCTGTCTCTCCTGCCATATCTCATCTATCCGTCTAGTTCTTCTTGCCCTCTTTTCTTCAGCCGTCTCTCCAGCTGGCGCCCTTTTCCTCGTGCGGAGGTCGACCCTCTCCGGACTTTCTGCTTCCATCTCCTTCTCGGGTTGGTACGGCTCCCGGCGCGGCTCAGCAGGTGCTGGCTCCTCCAGGTCTGGATACTCCAGGGCATAAGCTGCTAGGTGCCTATCAATCAGGATTAAGGCTTCCCTTCTTACAGCTGCCCTTTCTCTCCTCCTGCCAGCTCTCCCCTCTGGCGATGAAGCCCTCTCTGATGAAGGAAGTGGGGCCTCCTCTTTCCGCAATCTCTCCTCTGCCTGACAAACGCTCTCTGGTGCATCCCCGAGTCTCAAACCCATTGCTGGCACCTGTGGGGGTGTGTCCTCTCCAACCTCTATCACTTCCTTCCCTGCACGTCTCCCCATGTCGCCTAGCCTGCTCTCTTGCTGAGTACCCTGCGCCTCCTCTCGTGGCACCTCCTCTCGTGGTACCTCCTCACATGGCACCTCCCCTCGTGGCACCTCCTCTTGTGGTACCTCCTCTCGTGGCACCCCTTCTACTTGCTCTTCATGCTTCTCATCCTGAGGCGACGCTTTCCACTGAGAGATATCCAGATGCGTTTCCAACTCCCTCAACGGACCTTCAGACACTGGCGGCTCCTCCCGTGTGTGTGTTGGTGACCATCTCAACCCACCCTCAGTAAAACGATGGAACTCCACTGGTCCCAACCCACACTCAGGATATGCCCCTCGCTCTTCAACCTCTGGCTCCCGCTTCGGCTCCTCCTCTCTCCTGGCAAGGGCCTTCCGTCCTCCCCGAGACGGTCTCACCTCCCTGGGCTCAGGATCCCTCGACCTCTGACTCCTCTGACGTCTCTCGATTCTGGGCTGGGCGGGCTCTGGCCGTCGAAAGGCCTCTCTTAGATGTGCCCTGCAGCTTTCCCAGTCCCGGGCCATGTCATTTGATTTGGCTAGCCAGCGACCTTTCCGCCTTCCTGGTCCAAAGTGGTAGCGTCCTTGCCCACTCATCTCTCGGTATACCCTGCCCCTGCATGAACCACTCGAAAGCAGGGATGAAGTCTGCCACGTTTCCGATCTCTAGACGGATCAGCCTGCCATCTGGTCCCACAGGCGAGGGTCGCAGTTCCCGCATCCTCCACTCCACCTCTGATCTCGTCGTTGCCTCTCTACGGATCCACGCGACGGGCTCCTCGAATCTGCCGACTCCCCTCAGTCCCTCGATTGCTTGGGCCACGGTCCAGCCCATACGCCTCGCATGCTCCCTGAAACTGTCCAAGAATAGCTCGATGTCCCCATCATTGTAGACTGGAGTACTCTCTCGATGGCGAGGCCCATGCCGCTCGTATCCTCCTGATGCGCCCAACGGCCTCTGAGGCGGTCGTGTCCCCTTTTCCTCCTCTTGGCATGGTTGTCTTCGTAAAGTCAGACCTGCACAACAGGCGAAGGAGACAACAGACACACATTGGGGTAAGCAAGCAGGTGATAATCAGAGCAAGCTCAAACCAGACCACACTCATGCAGCATGCATCCTTCCTAACCTATACACCCTGTTACTTCTATTCTAAAGGCGATCAGGTCATCTCTCTTACCTCTTCTCTCGCCACAAATTTCTTCAGTCACGTTCCAGATACCCAATCCTTCCACTCAGTCCCATTTAACTCCTCGATCTGGTACGCTCCGAAGTCTCCGACCCGTGCGATTCGGTAGGGACCTAACCACCTCTTATCGAGCTTCCTGGACCACTGCTTCTCTAGCGATGTATCGTAGAGAAGCACGACATCCCCGACTGCCAAGGGTACTTTCCTCACTCGCGCAGACCGATCCCATCGAGCCTTATCGTCCATACGGCTTCTCGCCACCTGATCAGATGCCTCCTGGATCCTTTCTTCTATCGCCCCAACCTGTCGCGCCCGAATATCGAGCAACTCTTCAAATGACAGGTTRACTTYCAGATCCTGGCGCCTCCATGTCTTAAGAAAGCTTTCGATAGGGAAGGTGGCATGCCTTCCGTACCACAGCGTCGCAGGTGCGTACTTGGTGGATCTCTTTACTGTAATGTTCTCGACAAAGAAAGTCGCTCTTAGGTATCTTGGCCATTGATTAGGCCTACCTTCGGTCCATTTGGCCAGGAGATTCGTAATGGTACTATGTCCTCTCTCTACGGGAGCATTTGCCAGGGGGTGCGCGACCGTGGTATAGTTGGTTGCCACACCATACCTTGATAAAAGTTCTTTCACCTCCTGGTAGGTAAACTCTGATCCCCTATCCATTACGAATTCCCTGACGAAAGGATAACGCAGGTAGTACTCCTCGATGCAGCTCACCAGGACTAACCCGGTCTTTGTGCGAATAGCACGCCCGTCTACGAACCCAGACAGGTTATCGCGCGCATCGAAGATATAGTTATAGCCTTGATCCCTAAGTGGCATAAAAAGTAGATCGAGATGCACTACAACCCCCACCTCTCGCTCTAGCCTGGGATGCAGCGACTCTCCTTGCCTTAAACGGGATCTTTCCTAGCAAGGTACGCAAGATCGGCAGAACTTTCCGACCATATCCATCATCCCATCCCAGTAGTACAACTCACTTATCTTGGCATACGTGGCTTGTACCCCTCGATGTCCTCCTGCAATACCATCGTGAAGCGCTGCTACGACGTCGATCTGACGATTCCTACCGCAGACGACTCTCCTGAAATTCCCCAATTCCCTTCTCACGAAAAGGTGACCGTCTCGCACTAAGTAGCGCTGCAGCATCCTTTGAGCCCTATCGCTCGCATCTCTTAGCCGCATTTCACATGACAGAAGAAGCCCGAGCTCTAGGTAGATCCCGTCGTACTCCTCTGCACGAAAAACTTCCTTAATTTCCCCTTCCTCGAACTCGTCGTCCTGGCTCTCGGGTATTTCGTCCACATCCCCTGCCGGGTTCAACGAGCCTGACTGGTCTAGGCTTTCCTGCAATAACGTATTGACGAGGAGATACATTCCACCCATCAGGTCCTCATGTCGTTCTACCTGGCCAGGTCCTTCCTCAATTGTCCTCATATCCTCCACCAGGCTATGCGGGCTGGCCAACACTAATTCCATCATCCACTGAACATCCTTACCGCCCCAGGCATCCTCTTCTTTAAAGGGTTTGAGGACCAGCTCGGTCCTCCTTTCATATCCGCTCGGCGCTTGCCAAATAGGATAGCCTACACAGCTGGGCACTCGCGGCGACCACTTATTGATATGGAGATGAACATCTTCTTCCTGATCCAGAAATCCATCAACTGGGGGCGTATTCTCCACCGCCTCCCCTTCCTGCTTATCCCAGTTGATCCGACTCAGCCCGTCTGCCCGGTTCTTACTACTAGGAATCCGTTCTAATTCGAAATTGAACATCCAGATGTACGTCAGCCATCTGGCAATCGTCGGATCCGATGAAACGTAATTCCTTAGAGAGTAGGTCAGGGCGGTCGGATCCACTCTCAAAATAAATCTCCTGCCAAGGACATAGTTCCGGAAGATTCGCAGACAGTGGAGGACAGCAAGGGTCTCCCTCTTGAACTGAGAGTAGTTCCTCTCTGTCGTACTGAGAGTCCGGCTCTCAAATCGCAAGGGCCTTTCCTTTCCTTCCATGTCTGCCTGTATTAGAACTTCCCCTAAGGCGGTCGGTCCCGCATCCGTTTCGACAATGAAGGGTCGCGTCTCTGCGGCGTCATAATCTGGCGCTCCTAACACCAACCCTCCTTCTCGGAATTCCTCTTTCATTTTTGCCACCACCTCTTCTTGTTCCTCACCCCATACCCATTCCTGATCCTGACGGACTAACTTCCTCAGGTGTTCAGTCTTAGCGGCAAAGTTCTTGACGAAGGCCCTAAAAAATCCACACGTACCAAGGAAGCTTCTAACATTAGTTATTGAGTAGAACGGAACTGGCCACTCAGTAATCTTGTCCGTCTTCTTCACATCCGGCCTTCGGCCCTTCTTATTGCAGACGATCCCCAAGATAGTCGCTTCCCTCATGCAGTGTCTGGATTTGGCCCCGCTTGCCGTGAGGTCTTGCTCTTCGAGCAGGCTCAGGACCTTTTCGAGGTCCTGGATGTGTTTCCAGACAAAGCAAACTTACCCTTGGTGAGACTTCGTCGCTCTCTTTCATCGCCGACCCCTTCACTGCCAAATCGTCAATGTATGGCTGTGTGATATGGGGGCTGACGGACTGCATGGCCCGAATCATGGCCCAATGGACCATTGCTACTGCGTTGGTCCACCCTTGTGGGGCCACGTTCATGTGGACTAATCCTCGCGGCGTGTGCATAGCTGTCGCCGGCCTATCCGGCGGATAGACTGGGAACTGATCGTATCCTGAGTAAAGGTCTATAAGCGAAATTATAGGCCTTCCAGCACAGGATTCCGACAGCGCATTCTGCATTTGGCAGTCCTCCAGCATCTCGCACGGTTACTGCATTCAATCTTTGCAAATCCTGCACCCACCGCAACGTCCTGTTAGGCTTAATAAAGCAGAACCACGGGGACGCATACGTTCCACTTGAATAGTCGGCGACGTGAGTACGTATCTTGCCGTCGAGATAATCCACCACCTTCCTTTCCTCGTCAGGATTGGGATATCGCGCCCCTCTCATGTTCCAAGGCTCGTGTGGCACGGTGTGGATGCGGATCATAGGTATCTTATCTACATCCAGCCTGCCATGCTCCTCATCACTAAACGCGTAGGCACGATGTTTCCTCTTCATTAATTCCACCATCAGCGTTCGCTCCTGAGGCAGCAGGAAATCAGACTCCCCTATGATCAACTCCTTCTCGTCCCCTTCGTTGATACGACATAGCCCTGCTAAAGCACTTTCCCTCATTTGTCGAATCAACCATCGTTCCCTCTCGTAATATG
Source organism: Chara braunii (assembly GCA_003427395.1). Taxonomy (NCBI): domain Eukaryota; kingdom Viridiplantae; phylum Streptophyta; class Charophyceae; order Charales; family Characeae; genus Chara; species Chara braunii. Next base: position 1,204,652 of record BFEA01000436.1, read on the forward strand.
CTTCCTCGTCCTCTGTAACGAGGACGGGTACCGGGCGGCACTTCTTATCTACCGTCTTGTACCGCCTTTGAGAACCCTGCTTGAGCCGTCCCCTAAAAAAGGCCGACTCACGGATTGTGTGTGCGCCGATGCGGGGTTCCCTCTACTGCCTAGGAGCCGATATACCAGTTCCAACCTTCCTGCCTCAGGGCATTCCAAAACTTGTTCCCTCAAGGCCTGGATGGCATCCGGATCTGCCATCTCATGCGCGGCTACCAGGTCCATGGCCTTCCCAACATCTTACAGGCTGAGGGAAAATACTTCCACCCTCTCTCCTGCTTCGGGCTCTGCCCAGAGCCTCCTGCGCTCCCCTTCCGACTCCTCGATTGTGAATGATCCTGGATTGGGCCGGTTCCTTATACTCCTTAGCCCGGTATTCCTGCAAGTAATTATTTCACAATTTCCGCAGGCAGGATCGCATAAGAGGAGGATCAACGTCCTATCATGTTTGTTGAACATCACGGTCTCTGTCCTGTTTAGGAATGACCTTCCCAGGAGGATTCCATGGTCCATGTCTGGCATTATGAAGAAACATGCCCTGACCTTCACCCTTCCAACCTCGACGAGCACATTCGAGGTTGTCCCGCAAAACATGGCCTTACAGCTGGCTCCATGCAGAATACCGCAGTTAGAACGGTCTATATCCAGTGCGAATCTGATCGCGTCTGCCTCCCGAATAATGTTCATCTCTGCCCCGGTGTCCACCATTGCTGCGCACTTGGAACCCTTCACCATCAAGTCTTCCGTATCGCAGGCTACGCACTTCCAGTCCATCTTCGTACCTGACTCTGCCTCCTTGGGCAAAATCGTACCAAGATGGACTTTGGGCACCAGGCGCCGTGATAACCTCCCCTTCAGTTCATCGCGGAGTCGCGGGGCTGACGCTAGGATTTCCTTCAGGGTCATGAGGTCATTATGCCCTTCCAGCAGCCGGTCAATCACCTTCTCTACATCAAATCCCTCTTCCAACCGGACCGCGTATTTCTTCTTTTTGGGCTGTCCGTCATGTATGACCGGTTCGGCCTCTCCCCTGGTTCCCTTTTTCGTTGCCCGCTGCTGCGCTCTCTGATCCTTTTCTCTGCGCAGCCTCTCGTCCTCTTCCTCTTCGTCACCGTCGTCCTCTACTTCCACAGCCTCTTTCCTTCTCCCTGGTTCGTGTTCCCCCCTTGGAGGCTCTTGGCTGGTACTGGCCTTGGCTTGATTCCTCATTCGCGCTGCCTGTGCCAGCCGGGCCTGCGGAGTGAGGGGTCTCCCCCTCATTCCTGGTTGAGGGCACGACCCCACCACATTTACTCCGGGTCGCCCAGGCGCTGACTCCGGGCCGGAGTCATAGAGGAATACTGTGGGGACATTAGACTTCCATCCTTTCACTCCTTCACAGAGGTCTACCAACTTCTGTTGGTACCTCCCCATCTTATCCAGCAAGTCCTCCATCTTCTCAAATAAGACAGACAGAGGCTCCGTTCTTTCCTCCTCATCCTCGTCATCTGACTCGATGATTATGGCCTCTTCCGTCTCACTTCCTCCTCGCAGCCCTTGAGTCACTTCCTTATCGCTCCCCACTTCTTCCACCCCATACGGTGGTTTCTCCTTTTCCTGCCATAGCGTGAACATGGCAGGGGGTGGTGGCCCAGTTGTCGCTCTTCGTTGGGCTTCAACCCTCACTCATCCAAGCCTTCTGTCTATGGTCTCCCCAAACTGATCGTAGATATTCCCATCCATAGTAGAGGAAATCAGTCCGCTTCTCTCGTCTTCCCGTCTTATATTACAGAACCTTATAGTGTGGCCCTGCTGGTCACAATGTTGACAGATGGCCGTCCTTCAGTCAAAGTGGGGTCTTCCATACCCCTGACTTCCCTGATCCCCCCGGCCTTGATAGCCCTGACCTTGGTACCCCTGGCCTTGACTCCCTTGGCCTTGGTACCCCTGGCCTTGACTCCCTTGGCCTTGGTACCCCTGGCCTTGACTCCCTTGGCCTTGGTACCCCTGGCCTTGGCCATTCCATTGCCTTCCTCTTCCGCCGCCATTCCTGTCTCGCCCCTTTCCTCCACCCGTCCCTTCACTGCCTTGATTGCCCTGCCCCTGGTTCCCACCTCCTACAACACTGCCCTGTGAACTGGGATCAGGTGACGGTGGCGGGGCCACACGTTGGGCCTGGGCCGCGGGGTAGATGGGTGGTGGCATACTCGTCTGCGGTCTGGCTACTGGCGGCGTGCTTCCCCATGGCACAATTGTGTTGATCACCGGCCAGGGCCACTGTCCATAGGAGGGCGCCCCACCTTGCGAGGGGCCCGTAGTAGATGATGGAGCCGCCACATTTAAAGGGGCTGCTGCCTGGGCCTGATGCGCCTGCGCTTTTCCTGATCCCTGTCCGCCCTGCGCCAAATTACGCACCTTGCGCTGGACCTTCGTCAGGTGCTGCGGCACGGGCTCTTCCTCTTCCCAGAGCTCCTCCTGACCAGCCTCCTCTATCACTGGCTCTTTTCCTTTTACTTTAACAGTCGTCACCACCCTCCTTTGCACCACTGGCTCTGTCGCATACCCTAGTTGTGCCAATACGTCTGTAACAATCCTTGTTACTCCTGGGGTCCCAGGAGCGGTCGCATCTCTTTCCTTTCTCTTCTGTCTTTGCAGGCGTACCTGACGTTGTTCTACCTGGTCCAAGCACCCAACTTCCACCCCTCTGTCAATGGTGGCCCAGGTGAGCTTAGTGCTACCTCCTTCATGTCTCGTCAATTCGACGGCCTCCGATGCTGTGAGTAGCCCCAGGAAGATGGCGCACTGTGCTTCCTCCGAAATCCCATGGACCTTCCGCRCCCTCTTCTTAAATTCTTGAACAAAGRCYCCTATAGTCGTAAAATCCTCTTTGTTCATYGCTTCAAGGWCYGTGGTAGTYAACAACCCRTYTCCCAGGCGGTATTTCCTHTGCATCCCCTCCTTGAACCTCTCCCAGCTACCTTGAGCCGCATCTATGACTTTCTTCACCTCCTGATGGTAGCTGTGGAGGACATACTGAAGGATGCGTTGAAACTTTACAACATCTGGCCGCCCGACCAAAGCTTGTTCCACCCGCTCTAGCCATTCTGAGACTCCCTCCCCACAGAAATGAAAAGTATCGACCTTTGGGATGTTGCTCGGGTTCCTTTCATGTCGGTCGATGGCCGCGATGAGGTCATCGAGTGTCAGACCCTTCTTGGAAACAACTGATGCGCCGCCAGTCTCTGGCATCTTAACAGCCTCTTCTTTTTAAGTTCCCTGGCAAAAGAAAACAAGCACATCCCCTTTATTCAACACTATACCTTAACCGGTGTATTCCATCCGTCCTACCTAACCCTTAGTACTTACTTTACCCAATGTTAACACGATCGTCCCTCATACTTCCTTTACTTGGGTAGGTAAATTTCCTCACCTACACTTAGTCATTCATATATTGCTTCATTACCTTCTCATCACTCCTTTATGCCTTTTCTTATTCACTTCTCATACCCGGATGTCGTTCCACCAGGGACAATGGTAGGCTTTCCGCTATCCCCAGCAACGGCGCCACCTGTCGGGCGCATCGGTCCGGCACCGCACGGGGGCAGCGCGGGACCCTCCCGGCCGCGTCACACAAGAGTTGGTTTTTAGAACCCTTCGTCGCAATATACATGGAGCTTCCACAAGCCGCTGCGGCCGGGTGCACTAGCCATACCTCTCGCGAGCCCCTACGACAGGATAGGGCCTACGCGAGGCACGACTTACCTACACCTTACGGGAGCTGTCACCTCCTTTCGGTGGGCGTATCCCCGCCGAGCTACCAGTCCACAGTACGAAAGCTAATCAGTTGCAATCGCAGAGGTGGACCAGCCGATGGCGTTTCTCGTTCGTTCTAGCATAGGAGGTACGGGCGGTAATACGCTTCTATCGGACCCGCACGCGAACCGACATCTTGGGGGGGCTGAGGTCCCAAGCGCGACTCATCGCCGGTCGACTAGGACACATCCCACACACCACGCGCACTCCACTTTACGAACACACATACACACAAAACAACATATATATAAAACGACACAATACCAACAACGAGACAACGCTCCTAGCCCCTCGGTAGCCAACCCATAACTTTCCAGTGCGGAAATCGGATAGGCGTCGCGCGCTGAACTTAGTATAAAACCGCGCGGACGCAGGGCATACTCATATCGACTTGCAATGCAGGCATACACAAGCAGTCGCAACGATGGCGTACTATGTAGTGCCCATAATCAAGCGGTCCCTTATGGATCAAAGTACCGCTTATGACACTCAAGTGTCAGACTTGAACTGTCGTGAGGGCCTAATCCTTCACGACATTGCACGGCTAAAGGAGAAGTCGTGCAGCCGCCACTGCACCTTAGGCTCTCGACCTGAGTGTTTTGGTAGGTAAATGAAATAGGCTCTTCGCGAGGGAAAACCCCTCCCCTGCAGAGCCTAGGGCTTGGGATGTCCTGGACAAGGACCTCGAATCCCGGCCCAGGACCAAACGTCCGACTAAAAAAATAATCAAAAAGCAAGAGACAAGAATAAAAGGAGAGACCTCCCCTAAGCCCCTCAGTCTCAGCTTTTGAGCGGGCTCTAATGTGGGGGCTCTTCAACCCATGCAGACATTCATCCCAAGTATACCCATGTATATATATATAAGGGTTAAATATGTGACGATCACTTCTCATGGTTTTGCTGGGGTCTCTCACAATAATACGTACACGTGTGATCGTAGGCAACCAAATCCAGAATCTGATTCACAGCACATACCTGCCATCACATCAACGAACCAAATCAACAGCCCACACACTACACGGAGTCTACCCCAACCACCTTCGACACTCATACCCCTCGCTTTAGCCATGCAAACCCCAACCTCCTGTCCAACCAACCTTAATTAAATACTCAACATCTTTGTTAAATGGCCATTCAATAAAAGTCCGGGTGAAACCTTAATAAAACAACGAAATCACCAGGGCTAAGCCTTTTAGGTTGAGTGTAGAGGGAGAGTTGAAATTGAGTCGTAGACCGACGAATCGGCAACCGATCTGTTATCAGTGATAACAGTAAGTGATCCTCAAGGGATCAAGCTGGATCTAGCCCTGAACTTGGATCAAATGATCAAAAGGACCTGTAGCACACGACAGACCAATCCCCACGCTAAGATCATAAGTGTGTGAAGAATACAACTCCATGATACATCCTCACTCAAAACTGCCTTATTAGCTGAACCTAAGTCTACTTTTAAGTCAGTGCTTAAGCTGAAGGTAGACCAACTGCAAAATCTCCCCTATTCTGGGTGGATCGCCTGAATCACTTATCAAAATATAATCTATCTCTTCTAAACTAAGGAAATTTTGACAGCGCTTCCCGTAGAAAAGTGTCTTTTCATAATTTATATAAGCCGAGATATGAGAGCATAAATAATCTCTAACTCTGGAAAGTCAAATTCTGTCTAACTCTCTGAATTAGTAAAAATTTTGGCAGTACTCCCTTTAGAAAGGGAGACTTCCCAAATTTATACTAAGTCAGATATGAAAGCAGAATTAATCTCTAATTATGGAAAGTCAAATTATGTCTAACTCTTTGAATTAGTAGAAATTTGGGCAGC
>BFEA01000436.1:1232235-1252925 GCA_003427395.1 Chara braunii
GGAATTGCAGTCAGATGCGTACAGGTGGTGCCGGATCAGATACATTTTAGACAGCCCTAGTGTGAGTAAGCCCTCCCAGTGAGACGGGTTGGTTCCCAGCAGGTGTTATTCGACATGAAGAAAACTGAGCTCTCTTCCTGAAGGGGAAAGTTATAGAACCTCCCCGCAACAAAACATTTGTACTCATTTTTGCCCCAAATGGTGATGCAGGCTGCAAAATGAGTATTCTGCCTCATTTTTGCCACCTGCAAAACACTTTCCCACCATTTTTTTTTTGCCAGCGGGGGTTACCGGCCCAGCCAGGGGCAAGGTCCCACTTGCACAAATTAGGAGATTTCGGCCGTTGATCTTTGCTATCTACGGTCAGTATCTCTTAATCCGTGCAAGTGGGACCTAGCCCCAGGGTGCAGGAATGACTCGAAAAGTCATTTGGGGTCGTGCAACACCTTCTGCCCCGTCTGGGAGAAATGAATACAAAGGTTTTGGCGCGAGGAGGTTCTATAACTCTTAGCCCACTTGAGGAAGTTGACTACCGTCTTCCCCCGAACATAACGCACCCTGAATATGAACGTATACAAGGTATGTTTCCGGCCCGGTACAGTCAAAATGGGGTTGCGTTGTGTTCTGGGGAAGACGGGTAGCTCTGTGGTAGGGTGACCACGTTGAAAAGTATTCGAAACGTACGGTCATTATAGGTGAATTTCGTGTACATTTCAGTCTAGAATCATCTATAATGACGGTACATTGTATTTGGGGGAAGACTGTAGGGTGACCACGTTGAAAAATATTCTAAACCAGAACTAATTCTCCGCGAGTACCACGTGCCACGTGGCATACGGACCCTCAATGAGGCTAAGCCTTGGGCTCTTACACTTCACATGACAGAAAGCCGCTGTCAGTGTTGCCGCTATTGGGCAGGGGGAGACTAGCTGAAGTACCCAACGGGCCAATCCTACCAAGCAAACACTGATAGCTTCACAGGTTAGAAATCCCTCTGAAACTACATAGAACCTGAAGAAAACTTTCTGAAAAGAAGGAACAGAAAAACAATGAGACAGAAAGCAGAATAAGGAAGAAAAGGTAACAGAAAACCGATGAGGAAGAAGAGTGAACATAAGAAGGGGCTCGGGGGGACGGTTCTGTGACTCTGTCAGAAAATAAGAAATAAAAATTCATGTTCTTGACAGTTCTTTTCGATCAAAGCAACAGGAAAAAAAACAAACTCCACAGACTCAAGTAAACTTCTTAAACTGAAGGGGATATTGCATGCTGCCCCTTGCTACGGTTGGTAGGTAGCTATCCTTGCAAGAGTCCAATGTGTGGCCTTCAGAGTCGTGGTAGCTAGGTCGTGAAAGTTTGAAAATCCAATCTGTGCCCAGCCCTGTGTATATGCGGAGAACAAGCGTGGGCACAATGCACAACTTCAATTTTCTCGGTGCATAGTCGTGGGCACAACGGGGAAAAAGGAACATCAACACCACGCAAAATTACCAGACAGCAAGAAACATGTTATTCGTTAAAACAGGACATTATATTTTAAATTGGTACTCACTTGCTATTAATTTCAGGTTGCAATCACTATATTTTAAACGTGAATGAAACTTAGGATATGAGTAGTGAACCCAAAAACGCAATTGACAAGTGATAAATCGGAACTGAAGTGAAGATTGAAGACAATCACACACTGAACGAGAATCCATCACCTTTTATAAATTTTGTAACTTAAAAGACGTAACTGACATGATATTGTCATAAATTGAGACTCAAGTGAACAGTCAATGCAATGAGACAATGAATGAGAAGGTTGAACTCCGGATTTCATCGCACTTTGATCAATTTTGTATGAGCATTGAGTCGGGCTTATTTTACATGACATTGTGGCATGCGTAAAGTGGAACTCAATTGAGCAATCACACATTGAACGGGATGGTCTAAGTACGGATTCCGTCGCACTTCGATAAACATCCCAATCATGAAGACAATTTAATATTCAACATATTCGATTCAAAAGATTAATCAAAGATAAAATAATTGAACCCCCAACTTGAATGCTTGAATTGCCATTGTCCGGTCCGACATCAAAACTTAAGTACAGAGTTGAGGCAATCACATTAAGAGGTTTGAATTGTGTAACTGAATAAATTGCGGTAATCACATGATGGTTTAAGTATGAATTTCATCGCACTTTGATAATTTTGTAACTCAAAAGACGTAATTGATATATCGTTGTCATAAATTGAAACTCAAGCGAACAATCAACGCAATGAGACACTGAACGGGAGTGTTGAAGTTCAACTCTAGATTTCATCGCAGATCGATCAATTTTGTACGAACATTGAGTCGAACGTATTTTACATGACATTGTGACAGACATAAATTGGAACTCAATTGAAGAGTCAAGGCAACCACACTGTGAATGAGATGGTTTGAGTACGGATTCCGTTGCACTTCGATAAACATTGTAAGCATGAAGATAATTTAATATTGTATTTGGTATGCCCACTAACGTTAAGGCACTTGCATGCTGTTTGCGCAGCCCTAAGAGGAGGCAAAAAAAAAGTTGCTTCGTTTTTATTCTTTGAGGCTTTTTTCCGATAAAACTATGACGATCCTGCGGATTCACCAATGAATTTAGAACTTCCAACTCTAAGTCGTTTCCAACATATAGCGAAGCGATTGAACTCTCATGTTGCCATGAGAGAGACTCATCTTGAGCTCATACAATAAATTCAAAAACTTCAATACCTATCATAGATAGGGGTCGGGAGTTAGTTGTGTTTTCCCACCTTCCGAACCGCAGGTGACAATTTAACTTATCGAATTCAAAAAATTAATAAAAGATAAAAGAATTGACCCCCAACTTGAATGCTTGAATTGCCATTATCCGGTCTGACATCAAAACTTAAGTACAAAATTAAGACAATCTCACGAAGAGGTTCAAATTGTGTAAATCATGAGAAAGTGTAGTATGAACTTCATTTGAAAACATAAAACTGCACGCATACTAGTGAAAAGTTTGTAAACTCAAGATTTAAGTAGGTCTAATGCTATGAGCAGCCATGATCGAAACTTTTGAAAAACACTATCATTTGCAAAAGCATCTACGAGCGTCCTTCGCATCCCATGAGAACCAAACTCGTACAAGGCATTCATTGATAACCCGAAAGCTAGGGTTTCTGGCTCTCCCTTCATCACCACGTTCGATAACATGAAAATATATTTCATCCTTACAAACGTACCAACATCAACAAATGACTTACCAATAACATCACGCACAAAGCATGCCACTTGCTCTACCTCACGCCACTTGTCACCCTCATCAATTTGACTGACAATCACTAAATCGGACTGTCCGTTCTTGTACACTCGCAGAGGATGCGAGGAGTGCTCATACTACGACCATTGGTTCTAAGCTTGTTCTGAGAAACAAGCACTACAGCGTCTACCAAAGTTCGCTTTTGGTTCCAACACGCCACACATAACCCCAAAAACTCTCACGAGAAGCGAGACTTCATTTTCGAGGGAATGCAGTGCGGAACTGTTGGAAAGGCGAACTGTCGGAAGAGCTTGTCGGGGTCAACTGTAGGACTTCCAGATGGGAATGCAATTGTAAGATATGGTCGGTTTCCATATCCTGGTTCATACTATCCGCCACATATAGAGGTCTACGCAGGGAATACTTCACTAGATATTTATGGACAGGCAGGGTAGAAACCCAAAGGCGCGACGACTTTGGTAGTGAGTGGGCGCTTGCACTAGTGTGTCGGACGGTTGACCTTTCTTGCGTACAATGGAAATTTTCAAGTTCGACAGGATCCGAACTTGCGAAAATAGGGAATCCCCCAACGGCGCAGCTGCGGGATTGTTGGGCGAATTCTCCTTCTTGGAAGTCCGGATCCCTTCAAAAGTGAACTTCTGTCACTGCGACACTGTGTGCGGCAGAAATATAAAGAAGATGCCTCTTGGATCCCACATCAACCCCCCTAAAGCCCGATGCGACATTTCAATGAGGCGAGCACGTGTGCTGGCAACCCTAACTTTTGCACTCGAACTGCGAAATGCGGTAGGCTACTAGGCGAGGATTTGCAGGCGGGTGCAATGAAGGATCTGACATAGCATGATCCTTAAAGTGCGCCGGGATCCAAACTTGTCAGAGATCGGATTCCTGCGACTACATTGATTTTACTTGTGGGAGGTCATCTAAACCTTTTTTGTGTCGACTCCCGCAAAAACAATTCCGTCCGCCATGGTAGTCGACAATGGCAGCCCATAAGCTTCGTGCACCGTCGAACGGCACTGGTGAGAAAAGAGGTGGTTGCGGGGTCAAAGAGGCCTGTTTATTTCCTTTTCGTCTATCTGACATTGACGAAAAAGTGGGTGTTGCGCGCACAGTGCAAGTGAACAGTGCACGGGGGCTTAAGGGGGGTTGTTGCGCACACAGTGCAAGTGCGAATGCGGCTCCAGAAACAGTCAGCGCAAACGTTCGAACCGAAGATGTGACGGCGGCAGACCCTCAATGTTCTCTGGGGACCGGATTCGTGAGAGATCGGGTACCCACGGCTGCAGTGATTGGATAATCGGACTTACATTTTTTTCATTTCAAGACTATGCCTTGTATAACTTAAAAGAACATAGCTCTTGGAACCCTCAACAACCCCTATAAACCCCCCATGCGGTTTTTTAAAATTTCGTGAGAACTGGTTTTCCGCGAATGCAGCGATTTGACTGTAGGACTTGCACCTTTCCACTACAAGACCACGCATGGGAGAATTAAAAAGAACATGGTTCTTGGACTACTCACCAACCCCCATAAACCCTTCAATGCATGTGGTTTTTCAACAAGACGAGCTCATGTATTGCCAGTGTTCATTTCTGCAGTCCAAATGCCAAAAGGGGAAGATGTGGATCTGCAGGTGGGTGCAAGTTCCGTGCAACGAATGATCTGACATAGTGCGATCCTAGAAGTTTGTCGGGATCTATACTTGTCAGAGATGCGATGAACAATTCGACAGTGCGTGATCCTGAAAGCTCGCCAGGATCCGACTTGACGGAAATAGGATTTCCTCGACTGCACTTATTTTACTGTGGGAATATCATTTAAACCTTTTTTTGCGTCGGCTCTATCGACAACGACCCCGTCCACTACAGTAGTCGACATTGGTGGCCCACTAGTGCACCACAGTGTCGGGTATGCGTTGTTTTTGTGCAGTTCAACAAGCCTGTCCATTTTTTTTAATCTATCTATCATACTTGGAAATGCAGGCGTGCATAACGCAAGTGCAAATGTTTGTGAATAGTGGATGACGCAAGCTTGCAAGCGGTTTGAAGCGATGATCTGACGGAGCTTGGCGCTCATAGTCAAGATTATCGCGACTGCATTGATAGAATCTCTAACTCGGACGTTCATCACTGCTAGGCCATGTTCGAAATAAACGAAACATGTCTCTTGAACCCCTCACCAACCCCCCTAAACGTCCAACGTGGTCTAGCAATAAGGTTTTCTCGTCTGCTGGCAATGTTAACTTCTGCAGATGAAATGAGGAAAGAGGAAGATGCAGATTTGCATGCAAGTGCATAGAAGGTTATAACAGAGCGGGATCCCCAAAGTCCGCCGACATCCGAAGTTGCTAGAATATGGGGTTCCACTAACAACAACGACGACGCACTGTAAAAGGGCATTATGCCAAACGCAGAGGAGTTTTTGTGTCTCATGAATGTAGGAGTTGACATTGGAAGAGCATGAGTCAGCAGTAATAATAAAACGAAATGTGGTTTCAAGGGGGGTGACAAGGGGTCCATTAACAAATTTCGTTTTTTCCATCATTCATAATCAATGAAGTCGGTGCACAAATGAAGGAGAACTAATGTTGCCTAATGTGGACGACTCAGATTTGTAAGCAGGCACACTGACGGATCGAGATGTGGTTGAGGCCGTAAGTTCATCGGGTCCCCACTCGTCAGAAACGGGATTCCCGTGACTACATTGATTGACTGTGGTACTTAAAGTTTATCACTGCATGGATATATCGAAATAAACAAAACATCCCTCTTGGACCCCTCACCAACCCCCGCTAAAACCCCGACGTGGTTTGGCAATAAGGTTTTGTCGTCTGCTGGCAATGTTCACATCTGCAGACGAAATGCGGAAAGAGGAAGGCGCAGATGTGCAGGTAGGTGCATAGAAGGCTGTGACAGAGTGCGATCCCCAAAGTCCGTTGGGATCCGAAGTTGCAAGAACAGGGGTTCCCCAAACAGCATCGACGAGGCACTGTAGAAGTGCACCATACCAAACGCAAAAGAGTTTCTGTTATTCATGAACGCAGGAGATGACAGCGGAAGAGCATGAACTCGCAATAATGAAAAAAAAAATCGGGGTTTCAAGAGGGGTGACGAGGGGACCATTATCAAATCTTGTTTTCTCCATCATTCACAGTCAACGAAGCCGATTGAGGGAAGAAAAAAATGAATGTTGCCTAATGTGGATGACACGGATTTGCAGGCGGGCACACCGACGGATCTGGCGGAGGTTGGGGCTGTAAGTTCACCGGGTCCCCACTCGTCAGAGTCGAGATTCCCGCGCCTATATCGATTGGCTGTCGAACTCGAACTTTTATAACTGCAAGGAAATAAACAAACACGCCTCTTGGACCCTTCACCAACCCCCCCAAACCCCCCGACGCGGTTGGGCAATAGGGTTTTAGGAATGTTAACTTCTGAGGATAAAATGCAAAAAGAGGAAGGCGGATATATGGAAACAGGTGCAACGACGGCTGTGACAGAGCGTGATCCCCAAAGTCCGTTGGGATCCGAAGTTGCCAGAGCAGGGGTTCCCCCAACAACAACGACGAGGCACCGTAGAAGTGTACCATGCCAAACGCGGAGGAGCTTTTGTGTTTCATGAATGTAGGAGCTGACATCGGATGAGCATGAGATCWCAAAAACGGTAAAACGAATYGGGGTATGCAAGSGGTGATGAAGGGTGCATTAGAAAATTTCATTTTTTCTATCATTTCAGTCAACGTAGCCGGGGYGCAAAAGAAGAAGAGCGAATCTTGGYAATTRTKGACAGCATCGATTTCTAGGCGGGTACASCAACGGATCCGGTRGAGGTCGAGGCCGTAAGTTYGTCGGTGGTGAARTTCGGATCCCGGCGAACTACACAATTAGGTCTCGTTCCGGATYCRTTGTTTCGGGAYCCCGAATGRYGAATTCTACTCGCCGTGCRAGCACGCCAACCAGGTCGCKGGACTGTAGCAGGGGTTAAGCRTGCGGACGCTCTGCACGTGTCTGTGAGTGGCAWTGTGGTYAAGTCCGCCGGGATCCGAACTTCGTCTTCGAAGCATCAGCTGAACTCGAAAGCCTTGAGGKACTGTTTGGGATAAGCGCRYATCCTAGTGGACCACWACAATTCRGTCGCGCASTAGAGACCCTAATTTCGRACCCCAAATAACGAATTTTGAATACACTGACCAGTCCGCGGCACTTGTGCATGGGGTGTAGTGGGTGCACGACACTGGACGCTCTGCAAGTGTCCTTGAGTGCCATTCTCTTTAAACCACCACTCTACCCGACGTCGAAAATTGGGGGGACCGGTAGCATAGTTCCATGAGGGCAACCGGTAACACAAAGTGGAGAACCGACAGAGTGACGAAAATGGAGAATGGGATGAATTGTTGCTACAGACCATTTCGCGGTTGAAATGATTTTTTAAGTGTTTTTTCAAATATTTTTCCTGGAAAGATCACGACCGAATCTACACACCCTAAAATTTGCAGAATTTTTTATGAGTTGTTCTGAGCGTGAAAAATCGCTCAAAATGGGGTACTTTTCCCGTTGGCCCACAAGTTGTCGACTGGCAAAAATGGGAAAAGTGACGAATTGGCCCGGCATTTATTTCATGGCCTAAACGATTTTATTTTATTTTTTTGATATTTTTCCTGAAAAGATCACAATCTGACCTACAGAATCTCAAATTTTCAGATGTTGTTTCCAAACACCTTGAGCGCTAAAAATCGCCAAAGTTGGCGCTCAAAAATTGCGAGACTGGACTCGCCTGCGCCTTCCGGTCGGCGCCCCCCCTAAAAACCCGCCCTAACTCACCGGAATGCCAATTGTTGTAGTTCGCCAGGATCCGAACTTCATTGTAGAGGCCTCAGCCAAACCAGAAGGCCAGGAGGGCCTGGTTGAGATACTGCCCACCATCGATGATGAAGTCCGGATCCCGGCGAACTACAACAATTAGGTCATGATGAAGAGACCTCATTTTCGGTTTCGAAGAGGTGAATCACGGATGCCATCAAACGAGACTTGGCAGGTCGTGGGACATGTGCCTGGGGTGAAGTGGGTGGAATCTTAGGAAGTGTCGTTGAGTGCGATTTTGCTTTAGTTCGCCGGAATCCGGACTTCATCTTTGGAGCCTTGGTGAAACCGACACGCCTGGAGGGTGTGGTTGGGATACTGCCGATCGTCTGATGGTGAAGTACGGATCACGACGGACTACAAGAATTAAGTGTGGACACGTCTCTTGCAGACGTCCTTCGACAGTCCATCACTGTTCGGACGATTACACTGAAGTAGTAAGCTTGACCATCATAGTGTCGCTAGCGAGTCGTGCCACGCTCTCGCACACAAACACGTCCGCCCTTCGACAGTTCCCTCGAACGCGCACTGGTTGACATGTGCACGTTCTCATGATCATGCGAACACCATGCCATTACACAATCGCTGCGAGCAGCGACATTTTTCAATATCGAACAATGTTGTCGATAGCGAACGAGGTTCCGCCCAGAGAAAACATCTGACAACGAACAATGTCGGGATGCAATGATGGTGTGAACATTGTTCTTCATATAATAATGTTTGCGCCATTATTGCGTTCTTGCAATGTTCATCGTCGGATGATGTCTACGTATGCGACATTCCGCAGCGCGCATTCGCAATTGCAGCGTGTAGCATGATGACATTGTGTGTCACTAAACAATGTCATCATTCTAAACGGGGCAATCGTGAATGCGCATTGTAGAATCGGTCTGTAGTCGGCGACTCGCGCATTCGGTTGATTGATGTGTGTGCATCCGATTGATTGAGTGATTGGTGGAGGGATAAAATGGTAGAAAGAGCGAGAGTAATAAAATGGTGGAGAGAGCGAGAGCAAGAGGGAAAGAGAGAGCGAGAGAGTGAGAGAGAGAGGGGGAGAGAGAGAGGGGGGGAGAGAGAGAGCGAGGGAGATAGAGAGAGACTGGTAGTCGCGCATTTGATTGTTTGATTACTTGGTGGAGAGAGAGAGAGAGAGAGAGAGATTGAGGTATTGGCGCATTCAAATGGATGTGGTATTTTTGTATTCGATTGACGATTGATTGATTGGGGGAGGGAGAGAGGGGGTGAGAGAGAGATATGGAGTGTTAGAGAGAGAGAGAGAGAGAGAGAGAGAGAGAGAGAGAGAGAGAGAAAGAGAGAGAAAGAGAGAGAGAGGCGCGGCGCATCTGATGCAGTGCAAGGTATGGCTGGCGATCCTTGTGGAAAGGAAGCTGAGATAGTCCAAAGTCGGGCCAAGGCGCGACTTTCATCTATTGCACGCTTCCGTTCCCCATGGGCCCAAGGTCGCCGATCAGACGATGGCCTGCGCCGGATGCGCCGCGTGTCGGGCGCCAGCAATCTTTACTCGCTGAAGAAGATCACTGGTGAAGATAAACTCACGAGCGATAACGCGCCCAGACTCCATAACCTCTTCGGTCCGGCTGACACGCACCTTGCACGTGATGCGTGGTGGACGGCGATGGTGAAACACGTGGTGGAGGCGGTTGACAGCGCTTGCATTGCGGAGATGCTCGGCTTGAAGAAACTGCTCGCAAAATGACATTGCTATTTGGTGGTTGATGCCTTTAGGGTCGATTCGGTTGTCCCACATGCCGAAGTCGAAGCTTGGACATCCGATGCGTGAAATTGGAGCCACGGTATGCATCGTCCGATTGTCGTGAGGGTTATTGCCGATAGGGCCTGCGCAGTTCCTCCCCCGCTCAACGAAACGGGTCGTGGATCACATGAATCTGACGCCTGGAAGGCCTCGTGGAATTATGCCCTGCTCGTAGTGTCGAATAAGCCTAAAAGGGTGTAAGATTTCCTGAGTTAGGGCCGTCGCTTTGTTTCGTTACCGTGGACACCCCTCCGTTGGCGTGTTGTGCTGATGCGGTTGGCCCGTAAGAGCATCGATTCGAGGGACAATTATGCACGCTCAGGGCCCCCAGTCCTAAGCACCCATTGCTGATGGGGGCTGGGCCCGACGGCACTGACGAATTGGCACACTCCTTACGTCCGATCTGCGTGATGAATGGGCCCTTTACATCGCGTGTGGGCGGACGACAAAGGCCCGGTCTTTGGCAACCCCCAGGGCGAGGGCCCAGTCCCGCCCAGAGGATTTACGACGACGAGCAGGGCTGTACAACGAACCCCCCCCCCCCCCCCTTCCCCCGCACATTTCGCTTTTCTGTTCTCGTTGGGGAGTTGTTGCCGAACGAAACACACGCACTCGTGACCGTCAACATGAGCGCTCGCAGATCGAGGTGACTAGAGTCATTGCCATACAAAACGCCATCGCTATCCCTAGCGCCATCGCATTCCACGTCGCCACAACAGCTATCCACGGCGACGACGACGAGCGTCCACCAACCACGGTCGACGCTCACTACGGAGGCAGCGCGCGACTGGTATGGACTCGCCTGGAGTCCTCACTCATGCACCCTGCGCAGTATTCGCTCCCTCGCTCCCTCGCTGCTTTTCTTTATCTCGTCATCTTAAGGTGTGTATCTCGTCCCTCTTCCCGTGGTTATCCAGCCCTCTTTCACTTTGTCTATCTCGTAATCCATCCACGTCATCGGTTTAGTGCCATTGCTCCCAACCATCCGTCGATGTCGTCCGTCCATGGACAGGCATCTCGCTCGGTTCCTGCGCGATCTTCACGCCTCTCCTATAACATCTTCGCTCGTCTCCTTTTCTATCGTCATACTGCTTCTTTCGCGCTCTCGCGATGTGACGGACCTGAAGGATCTTGAGGTTTACCATTTGCATCGTTCTCATAATTTTTCGGTAAGTTCCTTTGAAGGACGATCAATCACGGGGAAGAAAAGCTAATCGCCAGTAAGTCACGGACAGAGGCGGATTCCATTTATCGGTCGTGTCGGCTCATGCGCCACACTGATTCAAAGATCCGCATGCATTCAGTGGTTTGCGTTGTGGATCTATGAATGCATGTGGATCTTTATCTCACCCATGTGGATCCGCTCGTACAAATCTACGAACTCGTGTGCACCCATCTCTGATGCGTGTGAATCTATCAATGTGTGTGGACCTATGGAAATGGATCTAGGAAGTGCGTGGATCTAACTCTCATGTATGTGGATGTGTGCATGTGGATCTATGAATGTGAGTGCATTCATCTTTCATATACGTGGATCTATGAATACGTGTGGACCTTTGTAATGTGGATCTAGGAATGCGCGTGGAAAATTCTCTCATGCATGTCACAGTGGATCCATGAATGTGTTTGGACGTTTGAATTTGGATCTGGAAATGTGAGTTGATCTATCTGTCATGCATGTAGATCTAAGATATTTTGTTTGTGGATCTATGAATGCATGTGGACCTAATTCTGTCGATCGAACTCCTGCAATTGATTGAACGATTGATTGATTAGTGTACATAGGTAACATAGCTCACGACCAACCAGTCACCTGAATCCAGTTCTCGTTGTGTGTGCATTCGCTTTGGATTTGCTTTTTTTTATTAACCAAGTAGGGAGGTAGGAAATCGCACACTGGATTGCACTCGACTAATCAGTCAAGCAAGCAAACAAACAATCAATCACTAAGCAGCCAATCGATCACTCAACCAATCGTCCAAGCATGCAACCAATCAAACATCTCATCTGTTAGTCAACAAAGCAAGCAGTCGATCAATAAACTAAGCGGTCGATCCACCACTTAACCAACCAGCCAAGCATGCAATCAATGAGACATCACATCTACCAGTCAGCGAACAGTGATATCATTGGATGTTTGATTGATCGCATGCTTGCCTAATTAGTCGATTGCTCGGTCGGTTGCTTAGATAATCGATTGGTCGGGTGCGAGGTACGAATCCGGAACGGCCACAGACAAGGAGGTCCCCTGCCTAAGCCGCCACTACATGTCGGCAAACCTCGATCATCGACGAACTTCATTGTTCATCAACGAACCGCATGGAAGTTCGCCCGACTGAATGACAAAGATCGCCTGCATCCAGACTTCGCTAATCATCGCATAAGACAAAGTTAAAAAAACAGACCACAAAACGCAGAACACAGGCCTCATGCAACGCAGAACGCGGGCCGAAACTTGAAGTCTGCCGGTATTCGTACTTCACACAATGCCCAAATGCCCCGACGATAATTGAAGTCCGCCGGTATCCGACCTCACATGCTGCGCAAAGGCGAAATTGGTCCAATTTAGTTAACAACACCGCTTTTGTGATCGCAGCTAGACGTATAAACTACTCAAGTTCTCTGGGATCCAAACTTCACAGATTGGCCAAAAACCAGGGCTACCAGAGTGGCCCGAGGTCACTTGCCCAGCCGGGCCAAAAAAAATTAAGAATTTTTAAATAAAAAAAAATATTTTTACATTTTGATTTTATTTTTAAATCGGTAAAGACTTTTGATGTGACCCTAAGGCAAAAGTTGTTCAGTTTATTTTTCTGCATAACATAGGGTTTTTTTTTTTTTTTTTTTTTTTTTTTTTTTTTTTTTTTTTTTTGCTGGGAGTCTTCCTAGTCCTTGCATGAGCTGGCCGTCCGGGGCCCGGGTGGCCCGGCTGGTAGCCTAGCCAAACACAGCAAATCATGAAGTCCGGATGCCGGCGGACTTGAGTGATTCTCTCCTCTCATACAAGTGTTGGAATCTTCGGACATTGTGGGTATGGTACCTAGGTTTAACCTTAGTAACACAGCGATTCCAAGTATTGCAGAACATGGGGTAAAATGTTAAGTCCGCCGACATTCGAACTTCACATGTTGTCCAAATGGGGCGCGTAAAGCAGTTTGAAGATGACATGTGAGCCCTTGAAGTTCGCCGACATCCAAACTTCACAGATTGCCCGGAAATATCAAATCCGAAAGTCCACATACCAGCGAACTTGAGCGATTCGCTCCTTCCGCAGGAATATTGATGTCTGCATGTTAGCGAAGCCCACCATTACAAGCCTTCCATTATCACTTGTACTTCGCTGGGATCCCTTCGACCACTTTGGGGAGGGGTATTAGATTTACCCTCGGTAACACCACAATTCCAAGCATTGCAAGACATGAGAGAAAACGTGAAGTCCGTTCTCATCCGAACTTCGCACATTTCCCGAATGAGGCAAGTGAAGAAGTTTGGATTGCGGCAAACTTTGTGCAACAAAGTCAACAACTGGACTCCTGCAACTGCAGAGGATGTGTGACTTGCTCAAGTTCTCCGACATCCGGCTTCACGCATTGCCAAAAAAATGCAAATCCTGAAGTACGGATACCGGCGGACTTGAGCGATTCCCAGCTCTACTGCGAGCAATGACGTCCACAAGTTGAGGAACCCCGTAAGAACACCCTTGCCTGCGGCATTTGGAGTTCACCGGGAGCCGACATTAGAATAATATGTGAAGGGTGTTCGGTTTAACCTCAGGCACACCGCGGTTCAACCTCGGTGACTCCACAGGAAAAGGCAACAGGTCTCATGGTTCGCCGAAATGGGTTCAGGTCCACCGGGATATGAACTTGACAAATGATGCCCGTAATCGGGCTAGTCGCATCGTAGGGGGGGCATGAGTCGGGTGATAGTTTAGCCATACGCACTGATTGCTCGCGTTGGTCGGAGTGGGGTGTTAGAGGGCCTCCTACTCAAAGTTCGTCGGACTCCGTACTTCGCATGCAACATCCGCATATTATGCGCTCCCATCGGTAGAATGAGGATGCGGTTTGCGATTTTGAATTCCCCCCGCCATCCGCACGCCTTCCTGTCGCTTGACTTCTATTCCACTGGGATCCGAACTTCTTCAGCTGGGGGGTTTCTTGAAGTTGTCTGTGTGGTGGCTTGCTTCGTTTGCTTTGTCTTTTGCAAACACAATGTCTACTCTGGGGGGTGAGGAGCAGGTTGTCGAAACCTCCCGGAGAGGGTCAAGAGAAAACTCAGCAAGACGGTCTTCTACCACCGCCAAATCGCGGTCCTACCATGTCAGGACCAAATGGTTCGTCGATTGGTGTTGTGGGGATGTTTTAGACCCCGCTAAGCAGTCGTCTGGTCCTATCATTTTCATCGAAGACCACCACCAGCGTAGAGTGCTTGGGGCCGTCGTCGAGTGGGAGGATGTGAAGGAGGGTTGTCGCCATTTCAAGATGAACACTGTTTACGGTTCAAAGGGCAACTTCCTTGCTAATTCGAAAGGGAATGGGGTCATGACATGATTTGGAACCTCGGAACCATTCAGTCGGTGATCCTAAAGGGCGAGTGGATCATGACCCTCATTGACGGTGAAGGGGGATGGTCGTCATACGCTCGCCAGTCCAAGTCCAGATACCTTGAACTCGCGAGGATTTCGGTGGTCGACAAAGTGAGGGCTGAAAATCCAGAGCTTCCACACACCGACCTGTCCATCGGTTCCACTGCTGATCGTTTTTTTCACAAACTTCACAACAGTCAGTGGTTGGACCTGTCGGACGAATTTTACGACCTCGACATGAGCCCTTCGAAGGGAAGGGTGAACTGATACCCCCTTCGACTGGGCCACTGGGGTGTTCAGCGGGGGTGCCTCCTGGGGGTGGAGGGGACAGGGACTGAGGGGAGGTGATGAGGGGACTGGCAAAGGCGTCGACTCCCCCCTAGTGGACAGAATGGGCCTCACGACGAAGTGACGACAACAGAAGGCGGTGGTGGGGTGGGGAGGGCTCCCTCGCTCGACATGCAGTTGTGGGCTCCAGTCCAGAACCTACGGTGAAGTCCGCCGACATCCTGACTTTGTCGTGAGAGGCATCAGCCCCCTGCTCAACGACAGAGAGGTCGGTCGCCTTAATTGGTGTTGGCAGCGGCTCAAAAGAAGGGATTCCAATCACCGACGAAAAATCCAAGTTCGCTGAGATCCGAACTACACCGGTTGAGGTGCTAGGGCGGGAATCTGCCGTGCAGAGCGGGGCGAGGGCGGGAGTGCCCAGCGAGGACGCCGCGTCGAATTGTGCCGAAATCCGCACTTCGCTTGGGGACGGTCTTCCGTCTAGCGGTGGTGATGCGCGGGACCGAACTGTGTCAACTTAGGGGGAGGGGCGACCTACAACGTAAACGGAAGAGTGTGAAAGTGGATCACGCACTGGCCTGAGAACGTCGAAGTCCGTCGGGATCCGAATTTCTTCAAAAGGGGGTCCTTGGGCTGGAATTTTGATGGCGGCGGGAGGTTCTACGCGCGTGAAAGCAGAAGAGCGGTCGGCGGAATTAGACACGGGTTCGGGGGAAGGGATGAATTGTAGCGAAGGGACGAAGGGGAGGAAGGGGAAGAAGGGGAGGAAGGGGAAGAGAAAGGGTTGACTGGTTTGCTTGAAGGGGAAGAAAATGACAAAGGGAACATGGATAATGAAGAGGAGGGAAGGAAGGAAAGAATAGAGGGTTCTGATGTGGAGGATGGTGACGAGGATGCCGACTCTGACGATTCTTCCGATGAGTTCAGGCGACTATACGGACAACATCATGGGCATAATGTCGATGCCGGCGCAACGGGGATGGAGATGGACACGCAGTTGGTTCATGACCTTTCCACAGAGCGTGAAGACTATGAAGTTCAACAACTTCCATCTGCTATCGAAAACCAAGATGGGTGTCATGAGGTTTCCATTGCTATGATCCTGCCTAAACCGAGTCGTTGGAGTCGTCGTATGAGCATCGAGGAATTTATCGATAGCATCCTCGGCGGCTAGCAGGCATCCATTCATTTGTCTGCTACATCAAACGTTGAGGGTCTTGGCAACGTCACACCTTCGGTGCCTGCTGCTCTCACTTTCTCGTCGCTGAGCTCTCCTGTAGTGGCAAGCATCTTTGCCAGCAGAGGGGAGTGCGAAGTCGAGGGCCGACAACATGTTACGTCCCCAAAAAAGTCTAGCAACGGCGCTCTAGATGTCGCGGTGGTGGGATTAGCCGCACCGACTTCTCCAACAAAGGGGGGGAGGGATAGACCGGCTGGTAAGCGGTGAACAATGCCACTAACCTCTGCACACCCACAAAGACAAAATGCGAGAGCATGACTTTCGTCGTAATTCGGATTTCGGCAGACTTCAATCCACACCATGCACACAAGGAGTGACCGCAGTGCTTGTCAATACGAGGAAGTGCGGATGCCGGCGGACTTGAATCGCCACTCCTTCCTGCTACATGAGATCGGCGCTCCAGTGGAGGGAATGCTTGTCGGGGCCAGCCTCGAAGGAGGGTTGGCTTTCTCTTGTCGGATGGACTAGTGGTTTTAGTCTGCTCGTATCCGCACTTCCTCTTTCGATGCGTATAGCGGTCAGTCTGTGTGTGCATGCTGTGGACAAAAGTCCGTCGAAATCCCGACTTCGGCGAACATCGTCCTTTCGTTTCTGTAGCTTGTTGTAGTTTTCCTTTGTCCAGGGCGGGGTGTCTAGCTCGAATGCCCTCTTCGCTATGTTGTCCAGCCGCAAACACGCTCCTTGGTGCTCAGCGCCATGCGAAATCAGTGCTCTTGGAGAGGTTATGCGTCTTATGGGTTGTTCCATTATTTTAGATTATCCTTCCGTCGGACTCGTGTTGGGATACGTGTATTCATTTCTCATTTTCTCTTTCTTCTGTTTTACAGGGGTAGGGTCATCTCGCAAACAAAGGTTCTCGAGATATCCGCGCATAAATTGCAGAAAGTCCCCGGGTTGACGACAAAAAACAAGGATATGTNCAGGGGTAGGGTCATCTCGCAAACAAAGGTTCTCGAGATATCCGCGCATAAATTGCAGAAAGTCCCCGGGTTGACGACAAAAAACAAGGATATGTTAAGGGCATCAGGGGTTGATGTCTAGATCGGAAAGAAATAGCATTTTATAGTCATTGAGTAGTGTCTTTCCCTCCTACCCCTGAAGAAGGGGACGTATCCACGATTCGTGACTAGAGGTCACACCATGTATGAGAAATACTTAGCAATCCGTCGTGCTATGAAGGACAATCCTTAGAGCCGCGTTTCTCACTGCCCCGCCTATGCGTTGCCCGATGTTGTGCAGTGTGTGTCACAGCGCGTGGAGCACGTGGGGGAAACTTTGCTCCAGCAACTGCGCCTAATCGTTTACGGGTTGTGGACGACATTATGTGAGGCTCGATGCCGCCTCTCACAGTTCTCTTTACCATCGCCGATAATCACTTGCGCATTGCAGCGAAAGATCTCCTCACCCTTTTGCATATCGAGGGCAAGGTGAATGATGAAGTGGTTAATTTCTACATGGCACTTCGGGGGTCGACCACATGTGCGACACGTGATATGTCGTCGAACCTTCGTGTCTTCAACTTTGATTCATTCTTCTTCGATAAGCTGCAACTTGAAGGACACAATTGGGTGAAAAGGTGGGCAAAAAACGTAGATCTATTTAAGTACGATATTATCTTTGTGTCTGTCTACACACATAATGATAATTGGATCTGTGTAGCATCGCGCTCGGGCTCGGTAACCGAACCGGAACGCTCGGTACCGAGCCCGAACGCGGCCCAAAATAGACCGAGCCCGAGCATTTTTTTATTTTTATTTATTATATATATATATATATATAGGGGTTAGAGGGCCCAGTGGGCATCACTCATCACTCCTAAACATACACACACACACACACCATACACACGCACCCCAGGCACCCCATAGACACCCCACACACACCCTACACACCACATACACATGAGGACGCGCTCGGCAGCCCCCTAATTTGCGCTCGGCCGAACATGTTCGGTTGGGGCTCGGCCGAGCATCCGAACACGTTCGGCTGCTTGGTGGGGCGCCGAACATGTTCGGTGTGCTACACAGAATTGGATCCTACTCTCCGTTAACTTAAGAGACAATGTCTTGGAAGTTTTCGATTTTTTTCATCACGTTATAGCAGATAGGGATTTTTACCTCAGCCTTTTCGATTTGATTGTACAGTATTTATAATAGGAAATATTACATAGTCGGTAACATAGGAGTTGGAAGTCGATGGTGACGAATGTTGTTGTGGAAGGAGTTCCCAGACAAGTGGATGGAGCAAGTTGCGGGTGTTCATGTTGATGTTAGCGACGTTGTTGCAATGTGGTGATTGGCCACCTTTCACGTTCTCTCATATAAATATCCCGCTTATTCGGCGACAATTGACAACTTGTATACTAGAAGGTCATTGTCTTTAATGGTGATGTAGTTCTCCCAAACTTTCTTTTGACAGTGTTCTATGCATTAATGATTTATGATACATAACATTATTCAACTCTTATTTTGACAACAATCTTGGTTTCTTTAATTGTTACGAGTTTAAGTTTTCTTTGACATTCTCACTACCCATTTTACGCCATGTGCAGACTTCGTGATCTTTGTCATAAGTCTGTCGTTTTTCATGCACCGGAACTTGTTTGCATTGAATTTCATATTTCAAATATTTATGCAGGACAACCTAAAGTGCACATATGATTGACATCAGATAATATCCAAACTTGTGGTGTTATATCACAAAGAGTGTGTGGATGCAAGTCAAAACTCGGCAAGTATATGAGTTTGTGGTTCTTAATGCAAAGATCACGCACTTAACGACTCTTCCGTGTACATCTATTCAGATGCCTTCTGACTACCTGCATTATATGTAATGAACAACTTTGCGTTCATAACCTTAAATTTTGGGGGTCGCAAGTTGAGGTGTGGGTTCCATTGAAAATATACAACATTCGAAAATCTTGTGTAATATAACAGGTATTGTGGCGAAAAAGGATGTATGTTAAAATTAAGTGGTTGTAAAAAAATGAAAACGTTTCTTGTCTAAATAATAGTCATCCACACCCAACACATGTCTAACTATCCATATTGTCGATAAATATATTTCAATTACTTTGACTAGTATTCTAACTGTTATAGTATTTAAAGATGATGACAAAAAATAAAATTTTATATATCGAACAAGAATACAATGACACATTACTCATCACAATTATCAACAAGTCTAGATCTCAGCACACATCCAAACAATTGTCACGGTCGAGAGGATAAATTTGTCTGTCATTACAACTCTAAACAAGTCCGGATCTCATCAAACATCCACATAACCGTATCGGTCGAGAGGATGACCATGTTTGTGCTACTTAGGAATAACCTAAACAAACATATCCAACAAGGATACAATTATGACACCTGGCTCATCACAATTGTGCACAAGTATGGATCTCAGCACACTTCCGCATCTCGGGCGAATGAATGGGCGTTACTATCATTACACTTCTAAAGAAATCCGGATCTCATCAAACATTCAAACAACCGTCTCAAGCGAGAGGATGGGTATGTCTGACCAACTTAGGAATATTAACCTAAAAAAATGAAATATCTAACAAGTTCACAATCATGACACATTTCCATCACAATTATACACAAGCATGGATCTCAACACACTTCCGCTTCTCATGCGAGAGGATGAGTGTGCCTACCATTACACTTTTAAAGAACTCAGGATCTCATCAAACATCCAAACAAATGTCTCGGATGACAGGATGGAAATGTTTGTGCTACGTAGGAATAAATATATCCAACAAGCCTTATGATAGAATCATGACACTTGACTCATCACCATTATAAACAAGTATGGATCTCAACATACTTCCGCATCTCAGGCAAGTAGATGGGCGTGTTACAATTACACTTCTAAATAAGTCAGGATCTCATCAAACATCCAAAAAATTGTCTCGAGGGAGAAGATGGGCAAGCCTACGTTGCTTATGCTGCAACCAAAAATGAATTCGTTAGAAAGAGGACACAATATAATGTCCTATTTTAACGAATAACATGTTAAGAGCGTCGGAAATATTCTGACCTTCAGTACCAGATGCCAGAACTCCTACCAGTCAGTTTATATATTACTCCGGAAACCCAAACTCTGCAGTGGCAAAACAGAGTCTTTGTTAGAAAATAATTCGGGGTAACTACGGCGCAATCACGAAAATAGTTTGTAAATGCACTTCAAACTGCGTTTTCGCATTTTGGTCACGGCCGGAGTTTGAAATGCATTTCAAACTTGGCCCGGTAGCAGTTCAGTCAGGGCCCTCGTCCATCCACGAGCAGCAGATGAGAAAAAAAGAAAAAAAAGCATCCCTTATGCGGTGATTGTGATCCGATACAAGATGTACAGTACTTGTCTGGAACCCGTGGAATCCGCCCTGCCTGGCTGGCAGGGCGCTACAACGACCTCACAACAAAAAGGAAACAAAAAAAACGATATGATTCACCGTCCTCACATACTAACCAGATACATTCCTCAAAGGACTGGTGTAACTTGAGCTCCCCATGTACGTGAATTCAAAGCTCCTCGTTTTTTTTCTTCTTCTTTTCTTCTTTTTTCTTTTCCTTTTTTTTTAGCTCCATCCGCGTTTGCCTGTGAAAGGTGGCTGTGGCCGAGACATCTCGGTCGTGGCCCATCTGGGGTGTGGCCGA
>BFEA01000436.1:1253027-1265093 GCA_003427395.1 Chara braunii
TTTTTTTTTTTTTTTTTTTTTCAGCCGCGGCACGGCGCAGCGCGATGCGGCACACGACCCGAAAAAAAAAAACAAAAAAAACAAACAAAAAAAACCGGTTATATGCCTGACTGAACTGCTAGAGAACGTCACCCCGAGTTTCAACTGCATTTGAAACTCGGGGCCTGACTAAACTGCTTAAACGAAGTTTGAGATGCAATTACAAACTGTAACCCTGACTGCGCCGTAGTTATTTCAAATAATTCTTACTCCATCTTAAAAGACCAGCCACTCCAAGATTATAATAGAAGACAGACATACAAAATTTGGGATTGTGTGTGTGTGTGTGTGTGTGCATATGTCACAGAGTGGTGTGTATGTAATAAAGAAAGAGAGACAGGTAACTGACACACACACAGAGAGAGAGAGAGAGAGAGAGAGAGAGAGAGAGAGAGAGAGCATACTGCATGGTGTCGTCAGGACTGCTCTTGCAAATGATTTCTTATGTAGGATCATCTCTCCCTAAATCAAAGCCATAGGATCTTCTCTCCCTAAATCAAAGCCGTAGGGTGTTCTCTCCCTAAATTATCCTTGTGCCTTCCTACTTGGGAATCCGACGATCTATAGTCCAATAGAGATTTCTTCACAGTCTGCTCTCTCTCTCTCTCTCTCTCTCTCTCTCTCTCTCTCTCTCTCTCTCTCTCTCTCTCTCTCTTTCTCTCTCGCTCGCTCGCGCGCGCGCGCTGTCTCAAGAACTAACTACCTGAAACCGTACCAGCAACCTGTGAAAAGTGGTGCAATGTCCTTAATATATCTAAGAATGTGAATATACAGGTTTTACCCCGTGATACGAATCGTGCGATTTTCAAGAGCCTCTAAGCCAAGCGCTCAGAGATCCGATATACTGTAGTAATTGTGCGCTTATTATATAATTTACCATAATTCATGCGTAAGTTCTACCATCCTCCTTCTACGGGGTCGCTACGTGTGTGTCATCGCCTACATGCGTGCCGTGATTACTCGTTACCCTACCCTACCCTATTTACAGGTCTTCTAGTTTTTTTTTCCGCTTTTTTCAAGTTTTTTGAAAGCGTCTTTTAGTACAATTTGCGTAACTAAATCTTCTTCTCTCGAGTCCCGGCCGATCCACTATAGTTACCCGAAGGTCTGCTCCACCTTCACAACGAAGCAGGCCCTAGGGTTCTTGTGACCATTGTTGAAGTTTCCTCCGTCCTCGTACTGCGCTGCGCTGATCTGGACCTTGATGCACGCGTTCAAAAAGTCGCTCGGATTGCCAACGTGGAACTCGCGAGAGGCGAGGTGCCTGCCATTGCCGTACAACCGATGCTGGCACGCATTCGTGTTCCACTTCTGGCCCTGGAGAATCGCGCAGCGTACCGAGTTCACGACCTTCACTGGGCGGGTGTCGTACTTGCACATCGGAGTCGAGGAGTAAAACACACATCCGATCCGTCATAAGCATCGCAAAACCCTTCAATCAAGGTATTGGGTGGGTAGCTCATCTTTTCTTATCATATCATATGCCTTGAATCACTCTGCACCTGACATATCATCATGACTCGGACCGGGTCATGTGGAAAAAACCCCAGTGTGAGTATGCCCTGAGAGAGGAGCAAGGGCATCGTCACACCACTCGCGAAATGTGCAAAATGAGAATTAACTTCCTGCTAGAACATGGCCAGATCCACCTGCCAAATTTTGAGAGCCGTGTGGCGAGGCGCCAGAGCAATCACGATCAGAAATCAGAGTTGAGTCGGAAAAAGCCCCAGTGTGAGTCTTCCCTACGAGCGGAGCAACATAGGACGAACCATAGCAAGGAATCAACTGTCTTCGACAGGAAACGAACGATAAAAAAAAGAAAAAACGGAACACAGGGTGAACGAAAGAAACGACCAACAAGATTGTACTTTTTGATTGATGGTGTTGAGGAGAGGGGATGCCTTACCCAACCTGGTGCAGAATATGGCCGCATCGGACGTAGATGGTATTGTCTCCCTTACGGATGAGCTTGATCTTCGGCACATTGTTCTCGTGACCATAAAAGTAGAAATCGCAGCCCTTGAGCGCCGTGTCATAGGACGACGGACAACCGCTACAACCCAACGTTAAGCGGCGAAGACCATAGACGGACGGGATCGCGGCGCAGAGGGCAATGCAAACCAGCCCGATGGCCAGAAACACACTAGTGCTCGGACGCGCCATCGTCTACCTACTTGGAGAGCGAGCTAGAGCGAGCGGGAGCCAGGGAGACGGTAGCGGATCGAGCTTGGGGAAGAGAACATTACGGCAAAGATGGTGGAGGTGGCTCACATGTCTCCTCCAGTCGTATGGAGACGCACTCTTCCAATTCGACTCTACTGTAATCTGGTCGTCCGCACCACTAGTGATTTATATACAGTAGTACAGTGCGGGATTGAACTCAATGACATACCATCCCTGTATCTCCGCCATCACCCAGCCACTGTAATAACTCAGCGGCCTGGCCGCAGTGCTCGCCAAAGCCTAACATTCTTTTTTGCTTTTCGTTTTTGACATTCTGAACGTATAGAAACCGAATACTGTCCGGATACGTTAAACATGTTGAAGTTGGGCAAAAGTGGAGCGACGAGGCCCTCGTTAGATGAATGTGGCCCTCACCACGCCACTGAGCAAATGAGAATGAATCTGCTCGACGAAGATGGCAAGGTACACCGTACATGTTTTTTTTTTTTTTTTTTTATAATAAATTTGCTTCTTCTATTCGTGGGGAGCTTCACTTGCTGGAAAGCGGGTCCAGCGTCCCAATTTGAAATAGCTGAGGCCGGGGTCCTCACAGTCTACCCGGGAGTAACAAAAGTACGTTCTGCAAAAGAAAAAGAAAGCAAGGAAAAGTTGCCACAAAGAATCTCAAAACCTTGTCTAAGCCACAGTTCGTAAGGGAAGCTTAGTCTGGCAGGAGGGAGTTTTGTCTGTATGTTTAAAGGAGTCAATAGTATAGCTGAGATCTGAGGGGTGGGAGAGGAGACAGATCAGATAGAAATAGATCATGTGTTACTACTGGGATGGTTCCACAGAAGGTCAGTATAGCACAGTTTGTTATCATCAGACAAAAATGCCCATTTGTAAGGCAAGGACCATTTGTGACGGAAGGTATGCCTTGCCAAGTCCATTGAGGCTGAACTCTTTCTGATTTTGTGCCAATCTGCTGTGATATCTAACCGGATGGACTGCTTACGTTGTGCCAGTAAAGAGGGAAAGGAGGCCTGTTCTTTCAGAGAACGCCTGTCCCTCCTTGCTAACAGAAGATTCCAGAAAGCTCGTTCCCTGAAGTGTTGAGCTACTTCACCCAGTTGATGCTTGTGGAAATGAGGGTTGAGTCTTCCAGTAACGATATAGTCTTGGTTCCAGAAGTCCGCAACTGTATAGGCCTTGTACCACCATGAGTTCAACTTGTCCTAGAAGCCTCTGGCAATGACGCATTCCCACCACAGATGGAGCCAGTCTTCTAAGGAAGGATGGGAGCAAGCTTCACAGCGAGTAGGTATGTCTAAAATTTTCTCAGAACACCACATCGCAGTAGGGACGCAAGAGTGGAAGTGAAGCCACTGTAGGCCACCCACTTTGGATTCGATGGAAGAGAGGATAAGATGAACATAGAATAAGGTCCAGTTGGGGAGAAGTGGCTTGAGTTTGAGGGACGATACTCTGCGTTGCCAGCCAACGAAGAGACTTGCCTGTAGCTTTTGAGGGCTTGAGAGGAAGTTATATCCCATCTTGGCTGAGTATTCTAAGAGAGGTATCCTGGTCGTTGCATTGTCTGGGCCAGTCACATTCCAACCGTATTTGCAAATGTCTACCTTCCAGTCCTTTATGGGGACCGCCTCCATGATGAACTGGACAGGTGTTCCCTCCTGTGTGTTACTCTTCTGACGAATCCGCACTTCCTCAAAGCCTTCTAGGGAGATTGACTGAGTTTCTCCGGATCGTATCAGTCTGGTCCCCTGCATGGACCACTCTGATGTTTCCACAGTCCCATCCGTACTTACTTTGTCAATTCTGAAGAAGAGATGTGATGAAGTAGGGTCTTTGAACCACTGGTTCTCCTTGTAACCCCTGGTTGTATCCGTAAGTATGAAAAGTCGGCTTGAAGGAACTGCTGCCGTGAGTTCTTTGAGATGATCTTCAGTTCGATGCAGACCCGATAGGAGGTGTTTGAGATCAGTTGCTGTCTTCCAGCGGCCGTGTTCGCTGTCCCAGATATGATGAATTAGCCAGATCCCTCTCTGCATCCACTTCATACTGAAGTTACCAGGCGCTTTGGAGACCGAGAAGGGAAGTCCAGAACTGTTGCGGATAGCGGTGTTTTCAAACAGACAGGTGTTGAGTACTTTTGTTCTTGTTGCCGGATCCTCCAGGATTTGGGGGAGCATTTTCCCCCACGCCTTTAGGATACCGTGCCAGGTTCTGTCTACCGGTCGCGATATAAAGGGATGCATTAGTAGTGCATGTCAAACAGCTTCTGGGTCGGTCAATTGCCAATCCTTAGCGAGAGAGTACTTAGCAATGTCTATCCATGGTTGTTTCTCAGCGGTGCAGAGTGCCCTTACAGGCCATTTTGCTAAGAGGGCGCAATTTTGGGTTACTGGGTTTATGATCTCGAGTCCCCCTGCTTTCTTCTTTTCTGTAATCTTCTCCCAACTGACCTTGCTAAGTACTGACTGGGCTTTTGAGTCCCCCTTCCAGAGAAGGCGGGTTAGAAAACGCCTGATGTTAGTAGCTGAAGTGGAACTTATTGTGCGGATTGAAAGAATGTACCAGATTTTAGAGGAAATGAAAGTGTTAATTACGATCGCTCTACCCATTAGTGAAAGAAAGTGGGTTTTGGACCAGGTGGCGCATGCATCTCTAATTCTGTTCTCTATGATAGAATCTTCTACTTGAGAGGGGTCTCCAAAGAACACTTGGATCCCCAGATACCTTTCGACGTCTGTGTTGGGCTTCACGGGGATTCCCAGATCCAGAACCAAGGGCTGACCTTAAGGGGTGAGAGCTATTGACTTTTGCCAGCTCACCCTCATTTCTGAGGCGGTTTCGTATGCAGAGAGACAGTCTTCCAAGGCTGAGAAGGAACTTGGTAAATTTTCAGAGATTGCGGAAAGTCATCAGCTAGTGCCGATACCTTGATGGAGACAGTGGGGGATATGCATAGGCCAACAAAGTTGGGGTGATTTCTCACCATGTTGAGAAAGACTTCCAATTGGACCACAAACAGGGTTGGGGCTAGTGGGCAGCCTTGTCGTAAGGATCGTGTTATCTTGAAGGGAGAGGAGGGGTGACCATTGACGAGGACTCTACCGGAGGAGGCACTGTATAGTGCTTTGACAAAGTTCCTGAAGTTGGGACGCACGCCCACTCTTTCAGGAGTAGCTTGGACAAAATTCCAATTAACCCTGTCATAAGCTTTCTGGAAATCTATGAGGATGACAGCTTTGTTCAGGTTGTGTTGCTTGATCCAATCTATGGATTGGGATATGGTCATTACATTATCGAGTACCTGTCTCCCTGGGACGAAACCTGACTGGTCCGGGTGTACTAGTTTAGTCAATAAAGGGTTAATGCGGCGGGCTAGAGTTTTAGCTAGTACCTTACCATGGACGTTAAGGAGGGATATCGGGCGGTAATTTCTTACATCAGATTTGTCACCCTTTTTATATAGGAGAGTAATTATTCCTTTTGCAGTCCGGGGACCTAGAGGTTGTCCATTTAGGATATTGTTGAAGATTCAGAGGAGGTCCGGAGCTAAGAGGGACCAGAATCTGCATTTGCCCTTGACCATACTGTGGACTGTTGCGGTAAGTTATGAGATGATTATGGGAGAGTCTAGAGAAAAAGATTCACAGTCTGAGAGGATGCGATGTGTTGATCCCCAGAGGAACGCCTCTATGGGGGGAGGATCAGAGGGGAGTTAGGGTCTTTTTCCGTAGTGAGCAACTTTTCGTAGAATAGCTTGACATATTCACATAATGTCTCGGAGTCCCTGGTGGGCGAAAGGTTAGGGTCGTCCGGGTGGTTGAGGAGAGTGATGAGAGTGTTGTTAGTAGGAGGGCAGATTGCTCTATGAGTGTCTGGAGTTAGTTTATCTGTATACAGGATTTTATCAATTAATCTGTTATTCTCCGATAGGTTATGGTTTCTTATTTGCAGGTTTTGCCATTCTTGTAAGATTCTGGTTTTTCTCCTTTGTGTAATGTGTTCAGAGAAAAAACTATCTGTGGGTTTATTTTCCAAATATTCCACTTTCCTTTTTAGTTTGATTTCCTCAAATTTCCTGTTTACCGCCTTGACTCGTGAAATTAGATTGAGTTGGTTGGATATGAGAGTGACGCCTTTGTCAAGCCAGGTACCTTCATCTTCAAAGAGTATAATATTATTCCTCCACTCCTCCCATGATCTCCACACCCATTCTATAACACCTGGGTCTTCTAGGACATAGAGGCTGAGTTTGAAGAGTCCCTTGCCTCTACCCGTGTGGAGCCCCAAGTTGAATTCAAGGGAGATAGGTTTGTGGTCCGATAAGGGGCCGGGGGTTATTGCCGCTTTGTGAATGAGTTGGGTTGCTGGGTCATTAGTAAAGATGACATCGAGTCTTCTTTTCATGTATATCATGGATTCAGATGGGGTAGAACTCTCCCATGTGAAGGAGCGGGAGTCCGGGTAGAGGATACGAAAGGGATCAAAAAGGCTATTGTCTACTAAGAAGTCATTGAGTGCGGCCGATTCAGCTGGATGTGACAGGGGGGTGGTAGAGTCCAAGTCCTGGTTGGGGAATGTGTTCCAGTCCCCCCCAATAACAAGGTAGTCGGGCTGAGACTGATGAAATAAATTGTGCTTTTAATGAGTGATCTGCGGGTACGTAGATAGACATAAAACACCATAATTGGTTGTGGAGTTCCATCGTGACCCATGCCCAGTGACCCATAGGGTGAAAATTGAGTTCTTTGATCCAGGTGGCCAGTTTTTATGTACCAAGATGCCTGTACCCCCTCTGGTGCTTTGGGCTGGGGCCTAGATTTGGGGACCATTCCACCATCGTCTCATAGAGGACAATCTCTCTTCTGAAAGTTTGCTCTCTTGAACCATCATAATAGAAACACGTTGGGAGTGGACCCATGCTTTGAGGCGTGCACGCTTCTGTCGCCCGTTGTTGTCTACTAATCCGCGTACGTTCCAGGAGGCTACTACGAGCCTACTGTCCATTTAAGGCTCCTGCCTGTGGCCCGGGCTGGATAGGCACACTGGGGTGGCCCCCTTGGTCTGATGCGGCCATTATGCTGTTGATGTCCCATGGGAATTTTGTGGATTCCAGAATAAATCTAGAGAAAATAGAGCGTTCTTTGGGGAGGTGATCGTCGAGCTCTGCGATCACGTCCCCCTTGATCCCATCACCCAAGGATGGTTGGAATCTTTCCTTCTTGTTGTTCTTCTTAAACCACGCTGTGGGGGCCCAAAAGAAGCCCTTGTCTGCGACCAGAGGGTCGACACCCGGTGCCTGTGCTGCCTCCAGGCACATGCTGAGAATAGGATGAGTTTTCCTCGAGTGCCCCTGTCTGTATGTTGAAATACGTGGCATAGTTGCAACGGGCCGGACAAAGTATTTCTTGTCAAGCGTTTTCCTTGCTGCATGGGTGAAGTCATTTGGTTGAGGAAAGGAGTTGGATGTCAGAGATGGGATAAAGAGTTCATTTGCATCGTTGATTTGCAACAGGAGCAAAGTGCCTTGGTTGCATTGTTTGAAAATGAGCGGGGCCAGAACGTACGGCGTCTCCTGCCTTGCAGTGGGTGAGACAGGACCCAGCAAGGGGGGAGGCTGTGACGGAAGGGTTACCTGTCCCATTACCTCATCTTCCGTGTGCGGCTTCTTCTGTGCTTGCTCAGGAGAGAGGCCCTGTTCTGCAGCAGACGGTACCGGCGTGGTGGGACGAGGGGGATTGGGGGTAGGGCCCCCTGCTCCTTTGAGTGCGTCTTCTCCCGCCTGTGTGATGGCGAGAAGGCCTGTGCCAGGTACATTACCTGTGGGGCGGGTAGGAACATTAAATAGACCTCCAGGTTGATGTATCTGTTGCCAGCCCTGCCTGTTCTGTGTGGGATTGGGCTTCTGGACTATGTGATGGCCAAAACTGGGACCACCGAAACCAGGACCTCCGAAGGAGGTTGGTATGAGGCCTGTTGGGCCCAAGGGACCGTGTGCTGCTAGGCTGGCCTGCCAGCAACCCTGATTTTTTTTCAGGAAGGTATGTTGCATGCCTGTGCCTCTTCGTTCGTGGCTGGACCAGTCATTCCGCGTGGTGGATGGACCTGGGTGTGGAGAGTGATAGGAAGAGTGCTGAGAGAAACCTTGATTGGCACGAGGTTTGTGTCCTGTGTTCGATCTGCATTCCTCCGTTTCATGCCCATATTTGAAGCATGCGTCGCAAAATGAGCAGCACTCCGGTTTGTGGCCGTACTGGTTGCAGTTGGAGCACCAGGGGGTATTAGAGTTGATCAAATCAGCCATCAGTTATTCAGACCCAGTCCACACCTTGAGGCGGGAGCTGAACTTTTCCTCTGCAGCGGGGTGAAGTTGAAACTTCCGATTCTCGAGCTTGGGGTCTTCCTGATCGCAGATAGGGTCAAACTCGTTGATGATTTTGCCCATCACCATTTCCACTCCTGTCCTGATGAAAAATGATGCTGCGATAGGAAAACGCATCGCCATCACCCAATAGTTGTTTTTCTTGTCGTCTTCTTTTTTCTTCTGCCACTCAGAGCGTGGGAGCCAGGGACAAAAAATACAAAATTCCATTTTTTCCCCTCTTTAAATTCCATTTCTTGCTTGACATTGAGTAGCCAGTCTACGACCTTCAGGTTCTTGGCTAGGTAGGTCATTTGCCCACGTCCCTCCATGTGTGCTGTTCCTTTTTGTGTCAGCAGCTCTTCTTCGGCGAAAACCAATTCTTCCAGATAACGGATTAAATCCATTTTCTTGTCGTTTGTCCAGTTCTTCGTTTCCCCCTGAATTACAATTGCCACTGTCATGCGTTTGAGGAACTCATTTTGTACTTGTTGAAAATTCTCCTTTGGTCTGATCTCTATGCAATCTTCTTCTTCATGTACTGAAGTTTCCCCAAATTTTGAGACATCTTGTGACTTGCGGTCTACGAACCATCCTTTCATTATCCCTATGAGCTCTTGGAGTTCATCGTTATCTATCTGTGAACCGGAGTTCGACACATCCTCATGAGCGTTGCCCTTCCTATTCATCTTATCGGATGGGAAGAGATTCGGCGATGGGATAAGATGTGTGGGTGTCAGTTGAGACTATCAGAGGTGAGTGGGTTGTCTTTTCCGAGGAGGAGGGCAGGGGAGTAGAGGAAAAGTAAAAGCAGGGTAAGTAGTAGAGTGGGTGAGGAATGGGGGGGGTAAGAAGGAGGAGGAGTGAGGGGGATGAGAAGTAGTACTGTGGCAGAAAAGAGGGGGGGAATGCGTGTCGTCAGATGAGTGGGCGCGGGCTATGTAACATATCGAGACTAATATATGTGAAGTGAAGGTAAGGGGAGAGGTCTGTATATCAAGAGGGGGGAGGTTGGTGTGGGGATCCAAAAATCGTGTCGAAAAGAAGAAGTTAGTAGTGGCGCGAGCGGGCAGGTGATAGTGGTGTGTATTGGGAAAAATACGGGAAGGGCGGACTGTGATGTATGTGGTCGAAGATCGGGGCTAGAGGCGGAGGGGTTGGAGGCGATTTGGGAGGGAGGTCCAAAAGATGGTTATCGGAGGGATAAGCGGGGGAAGGGAAATCATGTCGGGCAGTGAGTGTGAAAAAGGAAAGTTGGGGAGCGTGACGTGGGCCAGACGAGTCGGAGTTACCGGGGGGATTCGGTCTTCTTTACACAGAAAAAACGAAAGGGGTCAGTGAGGGAAGAGTCGAGGAGAGACCGGGTGTARTGTATGTGGTCGGAGGTCGGAGTTAGAGGTTGGGGAGTGGCAGTAAGTTAGGAAGGAAAAAGGAGATTCGGGGATTGGATGAGTGGATAAGCGGGGGGGGGGTGGAGGATCGGAGGGAGAGCGGGTCGGGAGGGGGGAGCGAATCCGACTTCCTTAACACAAGTAGTACAGGACGGCCGGTGACAAAATAGTCGGGGTAGGTTCAAAGAAAAATAAAAGGAGGAATTTTAAGCAGGGAGGGGGCGCGGCAGGGTTGATGGTGGTGAGGTACAAAGTATGTGGTCAGAGGGGAGGTTAGAAACAGGGGGACGAGGGGCGAGGGCCGAGGAAGAGTTGGGTGTCGAAGGCACCGGACGGAGGAAGGAAAAACAGGGGCGGGTCCGAGGAGCAAGGGGGAAGTTGGAAAATAAATCGTAGGAGTGGGTCGGGATCCTTGACCCTAGTACCAACTTACTATGCATGGAAAAGAACAAAAATTCGCGAGCGGTTCCCGGAAATAGAAAAAGAGGAAGGCGGATTCCAATATGATGACTCCGTATTCGGAGGAATTTAGAATTAGAAAAAGAGAAAGGCGAATCGGCCGCCAGAGGACGGAGTTGTACAGCCGACTGGGTTATATGTTAATCTTAGGTATAAGTAAGAATCTCACCAGCTCTTCGAGAAAGGGAAGAATTGTTGTAAAGACAGAACCGACGATGTAGCTGTTGTGATGATGGCAACATACCGCACTCGATGGGCATTGGTGGCTAAGGCCGATCCGGAAATGCCGTTCTGGGTAGACGCCTGTAGCAGAGTGCTCGAGCGTGAGCACTACGCTGGTTGATCTGGTTGGATCTGGACACTGGCTCAGGTAAGGGGGAGGTGGTCTCCAAAAGCAAAGTTTTCACCGTGGTGTGAAGATCTCACGGTGAATTGCTAACTTTTACCTCATGACCTTTTCCGCACGTGGTAGAAGGTAGGATAGCTATGGTGAAATTAGGTCACGCATAAGCTCAAGCCACACGAACAGCGCAGGTGCCAAGAGCGCCGCTGAAGTCGCGTGTCGGTCCGTCCCCCTTTCTCGGCCTCACGGTACAGGTTTTTCTCTCCTGTGCATTTGGTGAGTTGTGGGCCGGGGCACTGTAACTGCGAAGTACCTGGCTTCTAAAACAGCAAAAAACATTATTTGTTTTTCGGGGAAAAAAACTGCGGAATTCGTGTCACAGGGGTTAGAAGGCTTTAAGGCGTTCCCAACAGTTGTTTCTTTTTTTTTCTTTTTTTTTCTTTTTTTTTCTTCTTTTGAAAACTACGGTATATTCTTCAGTCAAATCGTTCATGGTGTTTCAAAATTTAATTCTTTCCATTCACCTTCACTACCTACCTACCTACCACTCCTCCTAAGGCTCATACAGGGGTCCCCTGCCAACATATCTTTGTTGTAGCCCCCCGCCCCAACCATAATGGTCAAGGATGGAGTGGGGCCGCCGGTGGGCGTCCCTAAAGCAAAGACCGAGAATTTTGCCAGTAGCTGCTGCGCCTCCCTTTTCATCATCTTCCCCCACCCCCAACCGAATAACAGCAGTGTCTAAGGCCAACACTCTCCCACACACCACACACAACCCACTCACACTCCCACTCCCACTCCCACTCACACTCACACTCACACTCACACCCGTATTGGCCAAGGACCCTGCTAATACCGATCAGAGGTAGCAAGGGTTGGCACTCAGTGCGCAGCGGGCGGTTTTGGGGCTACATCCGGAATCCCACAGAGCCGCCTTTTCCCTTTCCTTTTTTTTTTTTTTTTTTTTTTTTTTTTTTTGAGCTGACGTTTGGGAAGGGATCTCGACTATTTACGGCAAATCCACCATAGCAATAGTTCTGAAAAAAAAAAAAAACACATCGCACACCAGCTTCCAAGAGGCGGAGTATCAGCACAGGACACCTCTACTGCTGTCAGTGGGGAATTTGCCGCAAATAGCAGAACTGCGCACGAGTGGCCTGCCGCAAATAGCAGAACAGCAAAGTTCAGCACGGCAGAGAGAGAGAGAGAGAGAGAGAGAGAGAGAGAGAGAGAGAGAGAGAGAGAGAGAGAGAGAGAGAGAGAGAGAGAGAGAGAGAGAGAGA
>BFEA01000436.1:1316080-1332451 GCA_003427395.1 Chara braunii
TCTGTGTGTGTCTGTGTGTCTCCAGAAGCCTGTTTTCATCAAGACTGATCAAGTCCATTAGTTTGAGTTTTGGGCTGCACCTTTTCATAGCCTGAAACACGTCTCTTCAGTTTCTGCTTCTGGTTGAACTTCTTCGACGACGGGAGTTATTTTGCAGGATTCAAACGAAAAACGCACGTTCCAGAAGTTATCCCTTCGACCGTTTTGTTCCATTTGCTGACTGTGTCAGAAAGCCATCTTGTCATTTGCACACTGCGCAGCCCCGTCTGTCTTTGGATGGAGCATTGACGGTTTGCTTTACAACTGGCTCAGTATCTAGGCTGTCGGTCTGGGGGCCCAGGCACCCAACTTTTGCCTGGATGCACGCCTGGATACCCGAGCATGAGGCCCTGGCAGGCTTTTTTCTGCCTCCTTTTTTGAACTGGTCATTCATTCATTTAAAATACTAATCGAGGCTGGGAACCTCACAATTCAACCCGGAACACTAACAGCATCAGCCAGCTTATCGCCTGGGGTAGTCAATACTGCCGTCTCCCAGTCTACTTCGTCCAGTTAGCAAGTACCAGGTGGGACAGCACAATCCTTGGGCCTGGGCCCGAAGGCAGGCCAGACCATCGACAAAACAGTAAATAAAGAGGCATTGCCCAACGCAGTATAAATAAAGAGGCATTGCCCAACAATTCATTCTGCCACGAAAGATGCGGAAGCACTGCCCGAGTGTTGTGTGCGTTGAAGGTCTGCATCAGCCCGAAGACGAAGTGGGCAAGTAGGAGGAACACAGCGGCCATAGCTGCCAGGTGGAAGACAGCAGGAGGAAGACGGTGGCCATAACCGCCAGTGTAGAGCGACAACAGTGTGTTTGTGTGTGCGGTGTGTATGCATGGACACTCAGGGTAGATCCTAGTGTGTGTGAACATATGGGTGAGTGAGTTTGGAGTGTCTGATGGTAGAAAATTAGACCTCGTTCAGCGGCCATAGCCTCAAGTTGTGAAAGTTGACTTAAGCTGAATTCCTGGCCAGACGCCATATGATGGCCCATATCTTTGAGTTTTCTGGGTGGGCGTTGAGCGCCATCTCATGCTTATTGCTGATTTTGGGTCTGCGAAATTACTTCTGCCATGGACATCTGTATGTATACTTGCTGGAAGTGAAGTTGAAGTTTTTATTAGTAAATTATTACACTGCTATCGGAGCCCGTTCCCGTTGTCCGCGCTATGGCAACTGCTGATGCGACTAAGAAGAAGAGAGGCCACAAAGAGGCGAGAGAGAGAGAGTGACGGTCCTGAGGGACGCTTGTGGAGGATACAATCGGCCGTAGTGGAAGGCGGCCATAGCCACCGAGCTCCGAGGAGGGAGACGACTGTGGACCAAAACAAAGGTGATGCTGTTATGATCCTGGCCAATTTCGAGATCCACATCCATCAGAAAGTACAATGCCGTCCAATTGAAGAAAGAAATGAATGAACTTGCGAGGACTCCGAGGAGAGAGAGAGGAATTTAGAAGAAGAAGAAGAAGTAAGAATTAAGAAGAAGATGATATACACCAGCATAGACAAATGACATGGCTCTTCTTCTTCGCCCAACAACCTCTTCCTCCTTATCTCCCCCTTCTCCGAGACCCCAATAATACAATGTTGAATGGCTGATCCAGAATCAATGTCCGAGTTCCTCTTCTACTGCAGGTATCACTTGAGGTCCACCATAGCCATGACCGCCTCTCCCACTCTTCACTCTCATAGGCCGAGGCTATGGTGGACTACTAGGCCTTGCCCAGATGCCCAAAGGACAACCCAAAGCAGCTATGGCTGCTCTAGCTCAGGCTGCCATGCCTGACCCTGCCTCGAAGCTTCTTGGTGTAGCTCTCCCCATTTGGGGACTCCGTGCTGCAGCGCCCACCAAGGTGATGAAGATGGCTGCCACCATAGCTAGGTAAGTACCCCTGGTGCTCCTCCCCCTTCCTTCCTTCTTCCTCCCTCGTGTCCTTCTCCTTCCTCCCCAGCAGCGCTGCTCCAGCATAGTGCTGCTCCAACCGGCGCTCCAACCAGTGTGTCGCCAAACTTGCACACCGAAAAAGAGGCTGGGCTCTTTGCCCGGCTGGGAGATATAGGGGCCTGCTTGCCTCTTTGGGCGGTGACTTCCAGGCTGCTCGGCCTTCCAAGCAACTGGTCACTCCTCCTTTTCGGAGGGAAACATCATTCCAGACTATGATATTGCCCGTACAGGCCCTAGACCCGGACTGGTTGGACTGGTATCCACCTAGACCTATCCTACAACTACTGGGCCTCTAAAAATGCCACTTTTGTCTTCTTCTGCTCGGCCTGCAGTACCCGCACATCTACCCCTTCAGGGTGCGGTACAGGCCTACCCGCTACTTGAGTGTTTTTCCTGCTGCAATCCCTCAATGTCACGGCCACAGGTAAGTACCGGCCCTGAGGGCCCAATGAACGAGCAAGTGCCCTTGCGGGCCACACACACACTCAAGGCAACCAACACTCAGATAGGCACGGCCACACACATTCAACCAGTGCCGTACCACCGGTCACCGTTCACGGGGTCTGTGGATGGAGACCGGTCATGGAGTTCACCCCATTCACGACACGGGAGTTCATGGAGTTCACGGAGAGCGTTTTTTTTTTTTTTTTTTTTTGGTTGGGGGGGTATGTTTTTTTTTTTTTATAGGAGGGTGGGGGACATCGAAGGGTAACTCCCTATAATTTTTTCAAAAACAATTTTTCACGAATAATATTTTTTTAAATTGAAAAACGAAAAAAAAAATTTCAACCAGCCAAAATAAGCATTTTCGTTTCCTATTTTGTAGGTCATTTCGATTTATTTTTTTTTTCAATGTCATCATGCTGTGGGGCTTGAGGCGAATGTACCTGGGGGAGCCGGGAAAAAAAAAAAAAAAAAAAAAAAAAAAAACACTCTTTAGTGGTCGGCCCGTTCACCGTGAACGGCCGTTCACAAAAAAAACAACAAATGAACGGCCGGTCACGTTCATGTGACCGGTTTCGGTCACGGTCACAGGTACGGCACTGCATTCAATCCAACCAGCACTCTGACAGGCACGGCCACACGCACACTCAAGCCAACCAGCACTCAGACAAACATGCAGTCCAGCAAGCGTGCACACACAAACTTAGTAGCAAGTGGGAAACTCTGCAGGGCATTCAGTCTATGGGCAAAACTCATAAATCAGTTGTGTTCCAGTCCATGTTTGGACGGGTCATCACATTACTCCCCCCTCAAGAGCAAGGTCCCTTCGAGCGAGTAACTCATTCTGAGTGCTCGACAAACGCATCGTAAGCAAGCAAGGCAAAGAGGTTCCTAGAGTACTCGGTTGCGGTGAGTCTTGCAAAGATCTTAGGTACAGCCTTAGTGGCGATTTGTTGCTCGTAGGCTTTAACAACGCGCAGTGCGCTGCGTAGCAGTTCCTGTTTGGAAATCCAGTACAGATCGTCTAATGGGTGATACATGAAGTAAACCTGGTACTGTCTGTTGCGTCCCTTCCCTACGTGCTGTTTGATTCTGTCTATCTCATGCCCGCCTTTGATCGCACGAGGGATCATGTCTTCGCGATAGTCAAATGTCTTAGCGTCACGGTGGAGGTACAATCTTGATGCATGGAACACGGGATAAGTGCGCAGATGGGCTGGCACATCGACGACGTACGAAGGGCCAAAGTGATCTTCGCCAATCACATCCATAACTTCCCATGGCCCATAATAGAGTTAGAGAAGTTTGCGTGAGACTTCCTCTTCTTCTGAGAATTCAGACATCTTGACCCAGACATAGCTTCCTACCAGAATATCCGACAGCCGGCGCTTCTTGTTTGCATGGTGGATCATGGAGTGCTGTCGCTTGGTCATTTGTTGCAATGACAACTTTGAGCAAGCGATCATACTTGGCCCTGAAGCCAGGCCTATCGGGTGTTCAACCAGCTGGCTGCTCAGGGAATAGGTAGGAAAGCGGATTACGGATCTGCCAATCGTAATGCAACCTGTTGGGTGTCATGGCGGTGGCAGAATGGACGGAGTTGTTGTACAACCCCTTAACAGAATACAGCTCTTCATCCCATGTTTCCTGATCCGGAATAATCAAAGCGCGAAGAAGTGGAAACACAGTCTCGTTGATTTCCTCAGTCAAACCGTTGGCTTCGGGGTGTCGGCCAGATGTCATATGCAGAATATACTTCTGATGGAACTCGCGAATCACTAATTTTGTTGGGGCATGAGGCGGCAGAAGGATTAGACTAAGGAACTTAGATAATCGGTCAACAATCACCATGACTTGTGAGTAGCCATTCTTACTTACCTTTCCCATGTCGGTGAAGTCGATGGAAACAGACTCCCCGGGACCTTCGCGAATGGGTAGGGGTGTGAGTAGCCCCATGGGTTTTTGTCTGCATGGTTTGATTCGTTGACAGACTTGACATTCAGCCACAAACTTTTAAGCAGTCCCTTTCATGCCAGGCCAATCAAACTGTCTCAGCAAATTTGCGTACGTCTTTGCCATGCCTTAGTGTTCGCTCCGGCCATGAGCCAAATCCAGAAAGTGTGCGCGGAGAGGCTCATGGTTGGGCACACGCAAACGGTCGTGGTTCCCGTAGCGACGGAAAATCAGTCCTCCATACTCGTGAAAATCAGGCTGACTGCTAGGGTCAGCCCATAGCCGCTAAAGGATGGGGCTAAGCTCCGGATCCTTGGCGGTGTGCTCTACGAGCTCCTCCTTCAGTTTCTTCCGGACGTCGTAGGATTTGACAAGGCAAGTCATGTACTCTGGGTGGCGAGACAAAGCATCAACTACTCGGTTATAACAACCCTTTTTGTGTCTTAACTCGAACTCGAAAATGTCAAGTTCATGAAACCAGTGAAGCAAGGTAGGGGGCAGGGTAGTTTGCTGTTTGATCCACTTCAGAGTCTCATGATTTGAGAAGACTTTGAAGTGGCGTTCCAAAAGATAGTGTTTCTAGTGGTCCATACGCAAAGCGTAGCGCTCGCGCATATAGGTGGAAGTGACTACCTTTACGCTGGGCATGCGTTTGCTGTAGTACTCGAGCGGCCGCAAGCCATCGCCGTCGTCTTGCTGCAGCACTGCGCCGATTCCATACTGGCTCGCATCCGTGGTAACTACGAATGTCAGTTTGGGATCTGCAATACGGAGTACTTAGTAACTTACCAAGGCTTCTTTTAAAGCTTGGAAGGCATACGTGCACACGGCGTCCCAAGAATAGGGACATTTTTACTGGGTCAACCGCAACAATTGACAAGCAACAATAAAGAAGCGGGGCACAAACTTTCGATGGTATAACGCGAGGTCAAGAAAATAACAGAGTTCGCGGATGTTCATGGGATGAGGCCAATTGCGTATGACCTCAACCTTGGTTGCCTTAGGCTCCAGGCCTACAGCAGACAAACGATGTCAAAGATAGATAACGCTATCCTTCCCAAACTCAAATTTTTTTAGGTCGAGATGGAGTTGCGTCTTCTTGAGGATAGTTGAGTACTTCCTCAAGGTGCTTGAGGTGTTCCTTCATGGACTTCCTGAAGATTAAGATATCATCGAGATATACCACCACGAACCGGCCAATCTGTTCGCGGAGGACCTTGTCCATGAGGCTTTGGAAGGTGGCTGGTGCGTTCGTGAGACAGAAAGGCATTACGGTAAACTCGTAAAGCCCATCGCGCGTTTTGAATGCAACCTTGTGCTGGTCCACAGGATCGACTTCAATCTGGTGGTAGCCTGACTTGAGATCAATCGTGAAGAAAACCTTGCACCCACCTGCGATACCAAGCAAGTCATCTATATGAAGCAATGATGCGGTTTAGACCGCGATAGTCAATACATATGCGGAGTTGGCCTCCTTTATTTGGAATAAACAACACAGGAGCACCAAATTCAAACTCGCTAGGCTTGATCCACCCCTTGTCAATCATGTCATCAATCTGTCGTCGGAGTTCCTCCAACTCGCCGGGTCTCATTCGGTATACGCAACTCTTTGGAGGAACAACACCTTCAACCATCTCAATGGTGTCTCGGACCAATTGCGTGGGGACTCCACGTGGCTCGGTCAGAACTTCCGGAAACCGATCGAGGAGGTTTTGGATGTCTGGTGGGACCGGTGGGGGTGGGGTATCAACAAAAGGATCACCTAGATCCGGTCCCAGGTCGCGTATAGAGGCGACCGAATCTGAAGTAG
Source organism: Chara braunii (assembly GCA_003427395.1). Lineage (NCBI taxonomy): Eukaryota > Viridiplantae > Streptophyta > Charophyceae > Charales > Characeae > Chara > Chara braunii. Next base: position 1,322,280 of record BFEA01000436.1, read on the forward strand.
GATCATTTGGACCATTAGAGGGTAGAGAAATAGAGGTTTTGGGAGTAGTGTTACTAGAAGTAGTATCACTAGTTGAAGTAGTAGTGGAATTCACCGCAAAAGTAAATGGCACATGGGCATGACGAAGAAAGGCAACATACAACTGTTCGTCCTCCTTGTACTTGCACCATTTCTTGCAGAACTTCGTAGCATTCAGAAAACTCACCGGGGATTCGTGCTTCTCATCCAACAGGACGGGAAACTCGTTCCCTTATGCATCTTTGACCATGAAAAGTGACTCCTTCCACTTGGTCCATTTGCATTGGGACTGCAGCCAGCCCAAGCCAAGGTCCTGGACAACGTCAAAGGGACACGTCACACTTGTCAAGGACATAGAAGTTTAACGCGTGGGACATAAAGTTAGCCAACTTGTCAAGGTCCTGGACAATGTCAAAGGGACATGTCACACATTTGAGTCAGGCCTCCTACTACCGAAGATTTATCAAGGGCTTCGTGGCGATCGCAGGACCCCTCACGAATCTGCTGCGCAAAGATCAGCCGTTGATCTGGACGTCGGAGTGTGATCAAGCGTTTTCGAAACTCAAGACCGCTCTCATTTCGGCTCCGGTCCTTATAAGACCGGATCCCGAAAACCCTTTTGTTCTCATCACTGACTAGCAGCCAGAGGCGATCTCGACGATCCTTGCCCAAGTGGGACCAAGTGGACTCGAGAGCGTGGTGGAGTATGCGTCCAAATCGGTGCCCGCGTGCAAGCGCAACTACGCCACTCCGATGGGAGAATGCTACGCGGCTCTTTGGGGAATCAGTCACTTCCGCGCTTACCTGTACGGTCGGAAGTTCACCTTGGTAACCGATCATGAGCCCCTGTTAGCTTTGAATAAATCGAAGGATTACTCTGGCATGATCGAGCGATGGGCAACGATGCTATAGAGCATGGATTTTAACATTCGTCATCGGAAGCACGAGAGACACGGGAATGCGGACAGACTGACACGACTGCAACGGCCTGAGAAAGTTCTGAAGAGTGAGGAGGTGATTCCGTGGAACGAACCCGATCAGGAGGTTGGACCTCGGTACGGCCAAGTGGAGATATTGTCGAAGCAGTAAGTGACACGAGGATCAATTTGTCTGATTCTACCCTCTCCGCAATTCGGTCCCATCTCTCCTCCTATGTCATCATGACTACCCCACCTGTCTCTGCAACCCCTTCCTCTCCTACTAATTCTACCCCTCTCACTTCCTCAGCTTTCTTTGCCACCCTCTCTGATAAATTCTGCTATTTTTGTACGTGTATTGCACGGGTTTATGCGGTCGACTGTAATCCTTACGAAACCGGGTTTGTCGATTGGGTAGAATATGCCACTTGTGTCAATCGTGTGCACGGGGCCTGCATTCAATATCGGACGAGTCGCAAGGAATGGAGGTGCCCCCTGTGTAGAACGAACATACTACCCACGGAGGTTCGATTCGAGGCCGCCCGTACAGACGGCCCTGAATACGACGAAAAATACCGACGAGTGGAGGTTTGGACGGATAAAATTTTATTGGCAAAATTAGCGGGATTATCATTCGGACACCTCACCAAACACGACTGACGTAGGGAAACCGAGAGATCTCGGGATTATCGGTGGATGAACAGTCATTTGGAGAAGCGTAAAACTGACGGATCGGGTTCGTGGTTGACAGTTCCCCATCCATTCCAGAGATATGATTAGATCCGATCGGCTCAGGAAGAACAGGCCGCTCATTTCGCGATACGTGTCACGATGGAAACTATAGACCAAAACCATCGGTTATGGTCCAACATACGAGATGATGTCAGATACATTGTCGCCAACTGTCTGGTCTGTGCAGCTGATCGCACCCCAATACGGGGACCAAACATGATAGTACCAACGGAAGTAGAGCGCCCCTTCCAGTGAGTTAGTATGGACATAACAGATATCGACGTGCCACCTGGCCCAAACCGCTGTGAATATTTTATCCTGTTAGTGTTAATAAACCATTTTTCCAAGGACATCGAGGTCTATTCCTGTAAGACCCGAAAAGCCGCAGAAATAGCCACGTACATTGAACGGTTCCTCTATACCCATCTAGATATGGAAGAAATTCTAACCGACAATGGGTCCGAATTTAAGGGAGACGTAGAGGAACTGCTCGCACGAAGGAGCGTCACGCTCCGACATACGGCACCCCACGTATCCCAGTCGAACGGGTTGGCTGAGAACGCCAACCGTATGATTAAAACCGCCCTTCACAAGAATTTAGCGGCACACAACACGCGTCCGTGGCCCGAGATCGTATATCAGATCGTCGAGATCCACCGCGCCACCCCTAACGAATCCACGGGGTTTACCCCTTTTCAGCTTTGTACTAATAGCCTCCCCCATGTCGACTACCGGGGTAACTCGGAAATCGCCGAAGCAGGGGGTAGAGACATGCGTACAGCCCTCAAGGCCAAGGCCAAAAGGTACACCGAATTAATGGACCGACCCGTCCCAAAGCTAGCCCGAAAAAGACAAAGGATGACCGATCTGGCCCATGGTGGGCAGGTCCGTAGCTACGAGGCTCGGAATGGATATGCTGGGCCCCAACATCAATATAAATTAGGGGACCTAGTGCAGGTACGTAAATGTGCACGTGACCGCAAACTCGCTCCCAAGATCTCTGGCTGCTTTCGCACTGTCGAGCTCGGTCCTAATGGCGCCAACACAGTGCGCATCGCGCCTGAGGCTAGTGCCAGCCATAGCTCTGTTCCCATCGTCCGGCATACCTCCTACCTTCGTCCTCTTCCTCCCTCTCATCTTCCTCCCTCTACCTCCTCCGAAAGCGAGGAGAATGACGACGATCTAACTCTCTCTCCGCTCTCTCCCTCCTACCCTTCGTCTTCCTCTCCGACCTCGCCATGAGTTTCATCACGGAGCGAGCTCTTGACGAACAGCTGTTGCAGCCACGTGGCCACATCTCGGAAATTCGGCAAGTTCGTCATCCACAGCTTAATACGGATCTTCGGCATTTGACGCAGTTCTTTTGCGACGTAGGTGTGTGTGCCGCCGCCGCGTTTGGATTCGAAGGGAGCTCATAGGCAGTGGTACTGGCGGAGGTATAGCAGTTCATCAGCGAGTGGCTCCAGGAACGAGCCACGTCACCACGGTTGCGGCTTTCAGCGGCGACATCAGTTCGCTCAATCCACGGTGGCATACCACGATCTTGACCGCGCTGCGAGAGTGGACGGAGCAGGTATCCAACGTGTGGCAGCACGGTCTTGCCCGGCCACGGCATAACCTCATCCCGACCTTTGCACCGGATCTTGGCGAGATCCGCCGTTCTCCGCACGAGCCGCCGGTTGCGATCCCCACCCTCGTCCCTTTCCCAAATCCCCAATAAACCACGCAGATCCCCTCGCTCCTCTCTCCATCTTCGGTCTCCCCTCTCTTTTCCCCACCTTCTGGCAGGTAGATCTTCATCCTTCTCTTTCCTTCTCGTTCGAGCCTCTTTCTGTCCCGCTTATTAATCCTGGGCATTGGCGACTGTGGCGCGAAACTTTTAACGAGCCGTCCTTCTGCTTGGCCTGAGTACAGGTGACGTAGACGCAGACCAGCGAGAACCCTGCGTGGATCGAAAATTTGGAACAGCTGATCATATAAGCTTGGAGAACGAACATCGAGGGCGATCTTCTCGGCTTTCTCTTTGGATCGGTATGGCCGGGCCGCCGCCAGTTGATTGTGTAGGAGCTCATCGCACCGATTGTGCAATTGGCAGACGATCTCTCGCCCGACATCTTTTCGCAAAGTGACGACAGCCCCGCTCCGTACGTTCTCGAGCGGTCTTTGGATCCGTACCTTTAGTGGACTGCGTGCTTGGAGGAACCCAGGGACGAAGATACGCTACCATCACGGCAGGAGTATCTGAAGCCTTACGACATCATCCCTCACGCCTTTTATTCGAAGGCGGGGGAAGTGGTGATCGACAACGACGAAGAAGACGACGACAAGGAAACGTCGGAGGAGGGAAGCTATAACGAGTATAGCGAGGGCGAGATGAGTAAAGAAGAAGAGGAGGAAGAAGAAACCGGATCTGAGTGGGAAGCCCTGCCGGAGGAAGCCGCACGCACGGGCAGGGAAGCGGAAGATCCTAAGGCCGCACGCAAGCGGGAAGAAATTGCCACCGGGAAGCGCCAACTGGAGTTAGCCGGCGGAGCAAGCCTGCGCATCGGTGACGATCCGACCAGGAATCCGGAGCCGCCGAAGCCCGAAGATGGCGACCCCGCAGCCGCCTCCCCAAGCACCTCACGACAGAGACGGAGCAGATCTCCCTCCTCCTCCAGCCCCACCCGTCCCCCAGTTCGCCCACGTACCGATGCGGGCAATAGGCCTTCGTCCTCGGACGTTATCCCGCCGTCCCCTTGATTTTCTCACCCTCGAACAGATCCGCACCCCCGTCACCTTCCCCCTCCATCCCTTCCCTCCCCATCTCTTCCGCGACTTCTACTCTTCCCACCTACTCGCAACTGTCTACCCCCACCCATCCCTTCAACCTGCTGCCCCCACCTTCTTCTGGTATATCCTGTTGTTTAGCGGTGCATGAGAGCGATGCAACGTGGTAGAAGTCTACTGCGTAGCCACGGGGACAATCCCCGCCTGTCGCCACTATGAATTCTTTCGAGCGGCGCTCCTCCGCACCCTCTCCTCCTTCTATCGCGACTACCTTGCTTCCCTCCCTCATAGTGGCGATCACTTTCCTCATTTCCACCGGATCATCCGATATGAGTAGCTTCCGGTGACAGTAGAAGGGATGAATTGCTACCTACCCCCACTTCCTCGCCGCCCTCCCCGTGGGATCCCCTCCATGTACCGCCTCAACTGGCCCATTCCAACTAGGCGGTAGATCCCGATCACGTGACTATCCCCCCCCCCCCGCTCTCTTCATCTAATAGGCAGGTGAAGGCGGCACAAATCAGTAAGCTTCACGAAGATCACGCCAGCAACGATCACGTCAACCTACGCTCTGATTCGACGGGCAGCGACAAACAGGGGTGCAGATCACACGGAGAACCGGCAGACGATGATGGCGTCACCTGGACGACCATCGGTGATTCCAAAAGCACGAGCCAACAGAACCACGAAAAGATTGCAATTGAAGATGGCGTCAATATGGACTCTGGCTGGATCGTTTGTTGATACGCTTGGTTCCTCGTGTATCACTCTGTTCTCTCTCTCTCTCTCTCCTTCTCCGCCATAACATGCAATCAAGATATCGCATAATTTTGGAACCCCCTGCGCGTCACATATGTAATGAACTACTTCCCGAACCCATGCTATCTTTCGTACCCCTCCTTCTTGTATCATACCAACCCCATAAAAAACCCGTTTCGTTTTCTTGATTTTGGGTGCCGCGTTTTGGGCCCCAATCTTTTGGAAGCTCTTACGATTCCCGGGTCCTGCTTTTTCTTTTTGCAATTCGGGAAATACATAGGAATTTACGTGCGCCTTAGCGAACGCACTGGGAATTGTGCCCGGCAGTTGGGAATTCCGGGATAAGCGGAACTTCGACGTGTCCTTTTTGTGTGTGAATGTTCTCGGTCGCATTAGGAAAAACTCTCGGAATTTTGTGGGGATACGAATAGGTGTAGGACTTTCTTTTCCCGTGTCGCTCTTTCGCGCGCGGATATGGTGATTTCAATTTTTAATTGGTTTAGGATGTAGGCAAGCTGTAACTGTTTCGGTGCCTTTTTCTCTTTTTTTTGTTGACGGCGTCGCGCATGCAAAACTTTCTCCTCTCTGTCCCCCGCGTCGCTCTCTCTTGCGCTCCTTTTTTTTTCCCCCTCCTCTTTCTCTCTCCTCGTAACTGTTTTCCTCCCTCTCTCTCTCTCCCCCGCTCTACTCTTTGCGTGCCCATTTCCCTTTCTTGATCGTCTGAATCTTGGACCCGTCTTGCGCTACTTCTCGCGCCTTTTTTCCTTCCCACCCTATGAATTAAGCGCATGACGCCCGGTCGATCCTTCGATAACTCCCACTCGCCAATCATGTACGTGGATCAATAGGATCTTCCTATTGCGCGAGGAATCTGATTGGTTGAATCTTGAGTTTTGAAGGATCAACATGGCTTCCACGAAGCGCTCTTCTCAAAGTCTTCTCCTCTTGCTTTTCCTCTTACACTTCGACTTTCCCCCTGCATTCTCCCTCCCTTGTCTCCCTCCTCGCTGCTATAAATTTCGGAAGTGCACCCGCAAATCTCTCTTACGTTCTCCACTCCTGAGCCAGCTTCCGGGAAGCAATGGCTAGGCAGAGTGTTTGGTGCGAGTCGGAAAGTCCGCTCGAGCTGACGATAGGCTGGCCGGTTGCGCGCTTGATCGCCACGACGGACTATGGGATCTGGGCGAACCGTGTCGAGTTTACGTCGGCGGGGTGACGATCGCAGTGGTGGGAGTTAGCACGCGACAACCGGGATCGTCGGTGCGGGCATGAGGACCGATTGATTGGAGTAGAGTGAGTGATTGGCCCGGGGCCATATTGGAATTTACGGCGAATGCACCTTTGTTGTCGCGGATCTTTATCCCTGGCGTGAGTGCACGGCGGCAACGCCGAACTTCCTCTTTTCAGATCTTGTCATCTTCTATCTCGACATTTCTCCCTCGTCTCCTTCTCTCTCCTCTATCGGTGAATGATGATGTGTCTCGATGTTTGATTTGCTCTCTCCCTTGGATGTTAATGAATCTGGGCGCTTTTCTATGTGAAAGAACTTCTTCCGGAACTCTTCCATAAGTTTCCTGGGTAATCCCCAGACGTCGAGGATCCTCTTGTCTTGTGAACGGTGGATGCGTGGGTACAATTCCCCCGGTTGATTCTGACTTGTATACCCTTTCGTTTTCGCACCTTCCACAGTGAATGTATGTATGAAGATGCGTGTCTTTTTGTGTTGATTAGACGTAGTCCTTAACTGGGTTTTTGCCTGAGAATGCAAGAGTGTTTAGATCTGTAGTACTAAAATCTCTGCGCATGCCATCTACCTTATGCTGCACGACATCAGCAACCGAGCCACAGGGCGGCCTCGAGAAACAAGGCGCCCTGGATCAACGCCTCGTTGGCTTACTAAATTTGAGTCGCGGGTCGGTCCCTTAGTTACATGCATAATCAAGCTGATATTTTTTATTTTATTTTTTTTTTTCTCTCTCTCGTGTTGAAAAGAAGTGATTGGTGGTTGCGTGAGTGTTTTCTTTTCCTGATGACGACTCGGGATTTTTGCAATTGATTGATATGTGGACTGACATGCACCCTTCGATCGGGCGCCAGCCTCCCGTATCTCCCGTCTCAACACGGCCTTTTCCCTACAAGGAGGAAAGGACACGTGTATGCGAGTGGGACGTACGAGAAGCTGTCGCACAAATCGGCGGACGATACTACTTCCCTCAGGCCAACCGTTGTTCAGGATTCGTAGAGGCTAAGTTTGTCATTATTGATACGCACTTTCCACCTTACTCGATATTGTGGCCATTTAATGAGTTGATCGTCGTCCCGTGGACGGCAGTAGAACCCCATTGGCCACGCACCCTATGCACCGAATGCCAGCGCTTTGAGCGCTGCGAATCCAAGGGTTTCCACTACCGTGTGCGGAGTGAGGACGAACATAGAGAAAGAGCCACGCGATTTAGACCCTCCACGTCGGATTCAGAACTGGTCAGTGAACTACGATGGGACTTGATACGAAAGCGAGACACGTGAAGCGTGCAGAAGCCCTTCTGTTCTAAACGACGGGCCGTAGCCAGGTGGGAAGTCCGACAATATTTCCTGGATTGAATTTGTATTTCTCACTCCTCTCGCGCCAAACTTCCGCGCGNTTCTAAACGACGGGCCGTAGCCAGGTGGGAAGTCCGACAATATTTCCTGGATTGAATTTGTATTTCTCACTCCTCTCGCGCCAAACTTCCGCGCGCGCAATTAGCGCCGCGAGAAAGACGATCGACTTGCTTCGTCGGACCAACACGGGGGATTTCAGTTCCGTCTGTGTCCCCACACTCAATTTCCAAAAATCCTTGGCACACCCCATCTTGCTGTTTTTCTGGGCCTCTTTCCGCACATCTGGCACTCTGAATGAAAGACAGCACAGGGCGTGAGGTTGCGCGTCACGCTGGAACACCAGTTTCCCCAAAAATCCTTGGCACACCCCTTTTCGCACTTCCAGGCCCACATCCTACTCCGATCAGCAAGTTGCGCTGGGCGTGAGGTTAGGGCGTCACAATCCATCTTCCCACAGCTCACCCCTTCGAGATGATGAAGCTAATAAGAACAGGTCGCCGCCGCCGGAACACACAAATTACTGGCCGGAGGAGGAACGAGTACGGGAAATGCTGGCTAAATGCGACGATGCAGGCATCCTCCCCTCGGGGTGGGATATTGGCGAATTGAAGGAAGAAGGAACCAAGGCCCACTTTACACTTAACCCATCCCTGGATGAGATTAAGGTTAAGTGGTTAAAGGAGCGAACAGTTACTGCCATCTTCCAAGAGAAGTTGAAAGAAGATGTGATAAGGGCCTTTGAAGACACCTGGTTGGGGGAGAAAAGGTTTGATCCAGCTATAACTAGGGGTAGGGTCTGCATCGAGTCAAGCAATGTCTTATCCTATGTCGCAAAGGACAAGCTGGTGGCGGATTCGATGCTAGAGGAGAAGTCTGTGAGAGTAGCACTGAAGAGAAGATGGTACTGTGACGAACCACTTTCTGAAACCGCGCCACTTTCTGCGCGAAGCTCATTTTCCCCCAAGCAGCTCATCTGAGTGACTTTGAGTGAATTTGATTGGAGATGAGCTGGTGCAGGCAATAATATCTTTGAAAGGATCAACACAACATCGCCGATAGAGCAACAGTCCATCAATCAATCATATTTGCCAATGGTACATCGAGCAATTGCAAGGATATCAATTTCTTGCACAGATTGCACACACACACACACACACACACAGAGCACGTGAAAATGGTCGTGAATAGAACGGAGCGAAAAAAAACAACAACAACAACAACAACAACAGAAGTGCTAGCTCTGCACCAGCACATAGCCGCCACCAGTCCAACGCTCACTGAGGAAGGAAGGTCATGCACAGCAGCGGTAGCTGCTCCGTCCAGTGGCAGTCATAGCTGCGCTGAGACTTAAGTAGGTTGGCACTGGGTCTGGGATGACAGGGAGAACCGTCCAGTGGCAGTCATAGCTGCGCTGAGACTTAAGTAGGTTGGCACTGGGTCTGGGATGACAGGGAGAAGGACACCGGTGGCGACAGGCCGACTTTCCTGCTGATGGTCAAGGAGCACACTCGAGCTGGTCAGAATCTGCAGCATTGCTAGGTGAGAGGAGAGTGAACAGAGAAAGAGAGAGTGTGAGGGAGAGAAGTAGGTGCATAGAGAGAGAGAGAGAGAGAGAGAGAGAGAGAGAGAGTAGGAGAGTAGTTTAGGCCGTCACAACACTAGTAGAGCTGCGATATTGTGGTTGTATCGGTCAGTGAGAGGCGAGTTGGGCTTTCTTTATCAACAGACACACATGCAGAGGGCCTCGATCCAACGCATGAAATTCGAAATGTATCTGGGCTGTTTGGGATCCACATACATTCTAGCTGACCAAACTTTTTRAACGTATCGGGACATTTGGAGTATTTTGGACTCCAGCGAGGCCCACAGATACAAGCACCACCACAACCACACTAARCAAAAACGAGCAAAAAGCAAACAAAAAAGGAAGAAGAAAGAAAAGAAAAAAACGCGCATAAAAATAAGGAAAGCACCTTGTCGCCCCAAGCACCTTTGATTTTTTTATTTCAAACATCTTTGATGCTTTAATTCCTTTAATCTTTTGTTATCCTCAAAATATTAAATTCAATCAAGCTTCGTCATCATCATCCAATCGCCACCGATCACCTTCATCGATTTTTTTTTTTTTTTTGGTTAGCCTTCATCCAATTCGATCGCAGTTACAATCCCCTTTTTTGTTTTTGTTTTTTTCCCAAATTCTGTACGAGGAAATCGTCTACATTCATCCGATCATTGTAAATGATTTACTATTATCACCTAATAATAATAACCACATAGGACATACATACACCAGGACGTATCTAGCTGAACAGACGGTCAGATACATCCAACTAGGTACCTAAACTGAGTCTCGAATAATGTGTACATCACCATCAG
>BFEA01000436.1:1365080-1395854 GCA_003427395.1 Chara braunii
CACACACACACACACACACACACACACACACACACACACACACACACACACACACACACACACACACACATCCATAACCACGTGACGTTTATGACACAATGTTTATGTTGTTGTGCAAAAGGTCACATGGTTGTGGACTGCACGTTTTCATTCACCTCTTCCATTTTGTGGGTTGCACCTCTCTCTATGTCTCTCTTGTATCAACTTTGTGTATCAGAAAATTCTATTCTTTTTTTTTTGTGAAATATGCATGTTATGTCTTTTGTATTTATAGGACCTTTTTTGTTTTCCTGACCTGTCGATTGATTTGTCTATGTTTGTGTACATGAATTATATTAAGGACTTACAACTAGTAGTTATTTGGAAAGTGGTAGTCCGGACGATAAGTGAGATTGGATAAATTATGAGATAAAGTATGTATAATTGTATAACATTTTATTAAGAAAGAGACGATTACATGAAATGCGACCCCCAATTTCATGACAAAGAGTATCACTTCTACTACAAATTTAAATTTTAATAAGATAAAAGACGTGTTATTTGATGCATTTCTTTTTAGGGGCCGGATATTTTTTATTTGCCTTGCATCTCACTTATCACTTTGCACGTGCAATTGTTTGACAACCTTGTTTATGATTGAAACAGAGGATGCAGAAGTCCCAACGAGGAACACAGACGTTTCAAAGAAAATGAAGACATGTGTAAAAAATTGTATACCTGGTAGTAAATGGAGTAAACAAATAATGGATAAGTTGTTTCGGGTTGTGACTTTAGCATACACATTCGACTCTCCGTACGACTCTCACATGTACCCCTCAGAGGATGGCTACTTGGGAACAGTAGAGGTTGTCGCCACAAGACTCGGAAAATAGGCAGCAGAGGGCCTTAATCAGTATATTTGTGAACAGGGAACAAGGGAGGTTTTGAAGGAGTGCAACCGCTGTATGACAACAGTTCGAGAAGAGATATGTCCAAAGTTAAATGAGTGGTTCTGGGTTGAAATGAAATGTCTCATCGTGCGTATGATGTAGAATGATATACGGTCGGAACAGAGAAATGGGCATTGAACGGAGATGGGTATCAATTACTCATGGAGAAGTGAAGGGAATAAGTTTTGGGGAAATCCTGCATTTATGACAATTTTGTTGAATGTATTTCAACATCCGAGAGCAGGGTACGGTGTAGGATATCATTGCAACAACTGATATTTTGTGAGATGGTCATTGGACGTGACATATTCATGACGAAAAATGTTGGATCGACAGAAAGAACCATTTAAGAAATAAACGTCATAAAAAGAGCAATTGTAAAGTCTTCTAAAACACGAGATGCTAGCGTAGACTTCAACATATTCAAATTGGTTGAGTCGAGTTCAGTGACAGACAAGGAAATAGTACGAGGAATATCGTATATATTGATGGGAGGTTTCTATTCAGAATTTTATCAGTAAAGCAATGACAAAGGAGGTCAATGTAATGGAAAACAAAGTTGATGGTTGTGGAGTTGATTATGGGGTTCCATTAAGCAACCCGAGTGCTTTCAATATTCCATATGGACACATTTTGTCTGTGGAAGAACGTGCATGCAATACGGATAAGATGAGGGAGAAGGAGAGATGGGAGAATGTATGGCATGATAATGGGGACCCCTACATCCAGAAACCTGAAAACATCAATAAATATGATGTTTGAATGATCGTTAAAAAGTGAAAGGATGTCGGGGATTTCATTGATCCAGAAGAATTCAGTTATCGTGTGACTTGGATCCGATATTTTTTCATCCTACTGAGTGAGAAGGGAAACAAACCATAGTTCATGAAGGACCTTTAGGGCAATGACTTCCACTTGACTTAATCAAAGAGGGTCTCTCTACGCACTACCAATTCATGGTTGTGGTTTCACAAGTTTGAATCTTCAATGCGAACGTGCAAGACAAACAATTGTTGCATGATCATGCGAATGATTGGTGGGTAAAAATTCTTGTTGAGGATAGACAGATGATCATTGTTGGATATGATTCCACAAAAGATCATAAAATGTGGTGCATCACATCCAACAGTGAGGATGCAGATGATCACAATGTTCACATGCAGATGAATGATGTTAAAAAAGTCAGGGATAAGCAATAAAAGAATGTGTATATGGCATATCTGCAGGAGTGGTTTGATTATTTGGGACTCCTAAGATGGGTTCTGATGTTGTGGAAGGAAAATAATGTGGATGAAAATCTTTTTCCCGTGGCGTATAAGGACCCATTGGTAGTGTCATTTAGTTTGGTGTACGAGGATGACTTGTTACGTCACTGCGGGTATAATGAGAGCATGAAAGATAGGTGAAGTAAAAATAAACTACCTGAATGAGGAAGATCCACTTTGATTTCCTTTAAAGAAGAAACTTGTAGACAAGTTATGTTCGACACCTAAGAAGACTGACATATAGGGCAACCAAAGAAGAAAAAAGACACGAATATCAGAACGACCTACAACTCATTCTGAAGTGAATTCTCTTTGAAGCAACCCTTCTCAGTCTCAAAAGTGGTGAGGGAGGATGCAAGGGTCGAGAGGAAAAAAAAAAAAAAAATGTCAAGGGTCCAATATATTGCATGGAAACATGACCACAGAAACACCTCCCGCTTATTATAAAGTCAATGTTATTAAGAACACTTGTTCACTACCCAAAAGTGGTGCGAGAGAAAGTAAGAGGCAAGAGAAAAATAAGAACAACTTTGTAAGGAAGGGTGTGGACACACCCCATGACCATAGGCAAACCAATACTCCTACTTGAACGCAAATCAACACAACAAAAATAAGAGCGAGAGCGGAAACATAAACGCAAAGGTCGAGATTCAAAGTCTTGAAGATACAAACTTCCTATTGCAGAGATATTTCGACCAAATTATCCATTTTGCCCTACTTGCCCGTGTAGTGAAGGATGTGCTAAAAAAGGTGAATGATGATTGGAGAGTCAAATAAGCGGCAAAATTAAAGCATGATTCACTTCTAATAACAATTCCTACAAGAGCTCTGAAAGCTTTGCAAAAGATGTCAAAAACATAAATCACTCAGATGATAGAATTGACCCAAGAAGTGACAATTCATTGCAAACAAATTACTTAGTCTATTAAAAATGCAGACATTCAACCTAGTTTTAAGGTGGAAAAATGAACATGTCACTTCGGTATCAGTGCGTCCGGCTCAGAGTGAAGAAAAGGATATGTCGCTTGCCTCAAAAACGTAGAAAAGATGTCACACCAACTGCAGAGCTCGAATATGTCACAACCATTGTCTGAAAGACTGAAGATTTAGGGTATAGCATCGAAATCAATGAAAGACCAGGGTTGCACGAGTTAGACATATCGTCGTGTTACTCAGAATCACTCTTTCTCATATCAAATTGTTTGTGTATGTCTATCGTTCGACAACTTTTGTAGCATATCCCATCTTTTTTTTGCTATGTTTTTCATCTCGAGTATGTAAGGAAGATTAAGGAGGGAATGAGAAAGAGTAAACAATGGGAGCACGACATTATTTTGCTAACCATTTTTTTTCTCTCTGTGTTATACTATATTAGTATTTTTATTTCCCTTTCTGTTTTTTTGTGTAACCATCTGACCGCGTTGAACACGCGTTCGCGTTCAAACGCCTGCGTTCTCGTTCAAATACGCACGTTCAAACGGCCCTGTGCCGCGTTTACTCGCACAAGATTGGAACCCCCTGGGGGTCACATATGTGACGAACCACCTTCTGAAATCGTGCGATCTTCTGGACGAAGCTGTTTGGGGAAATGCGACGGGTCGAAGGGGTGAGATGTGGGCAGACAGGTCGGCCGAATAAATTGCATGAATGTCCTCGTTTCTTTTTCGTTTTTATGTTGAGAATGTTGGAGGTGTCGGAAAGATCTCGTGCCAATGGTTAGAGAACCGTGCCTTAGCGAGCGGGAAGAATAATTATACCATAGCTTTGTTCTTGTTCTACTGTAAGTACTGAGAAGTTTGGCGCGATCATCGCGCGGGAATATCGTTTTTGAATTTGGTGTCGAGCCCCCACAGGCTCTCGGAATTGTTTTTCTTCGGAATTTTTCCTTTGCAATTAGAACTTAAGATAGAAATTTAGGCGCCCTCTGGATTTTGTTGCGGGGCGCTCCCTGCTTATGCACGCCTTGCCGCGACAAGGTCTTGGTTCAGACTTTTCGTTGCGCCTTAATATTGCACGTAACTGTAAAAGTCTTGGCGGGTGTAATTGCAACTGTAATCTTCTCATTCTTGATGTCCTTCGTGCTCTTCCCTCTTACCGCCTTGTGCTCACCCGCGCATGCACACCTTCTTCCCTGACCTGATTGGTTTCTATGCGTGCATGACCGGATCGATGCATGGAGAATGGCTCAGTCCCCCGCGCCACGGCCCAGACATGCAGACGTAGGCACTTCCTCTCTTCTCCTTCTCATCACTTGGGGCTAATCCCCTATCCTTCGCGCAAGCATACATGCTATAAATTCCGCAAGCGCAATTAGTTGGCTCTCTAAGAATTTTGAGGTTAGCGCGATCAGTGAGGATCGACTAACGAGCAAGTTTGGAAGGTACGTGAGTGTGAGAGTTGGGCGATCCGACAAGCTGGTGTCGGGTATGCGGGGTTGACGTGCGGGGCTGCGACGGACTGTGGCGCATGGGCAAACCTGACTTGCATGCGTGAACCAAGCGGGATGACAACTCTACGTTGATACGCGGCGACGGACTGCCTGCATCGAGAACAGAGAGAGAGAGAGAGAGGGAGAGAGAGAGCGGTTGTGTGGGTGCGGGACAAGATTCTTTTTTTTGTTGTCTCTTTCTTCTCTTGTTCAGATGTACGATTTTTTAATCCTGGCATGACCGATTTTGTTACCACGGCCCTCCTCTTTTGAATTTTGTTTGTACATCGTCTTAGATTTTCTGTGATTTTATTCAGTATGCATGCATGAAATGAATGTAAATTCTCTGTTATTATGTTCTTTTCGGAGATCTAGCTCTGTTTTGCGATGCTTGTTTCGTCTCTAACTCATTGTTAAGTGCTGAGATGAGTCGATCATCCCTCTGCGTCACATGTATGGCCTGTAGTGATTGGTAGGATATTGACACTTATGCTGAACGGAACCAATCGGTTGTTCCTTACGCGTACGTGCGAGCACGCTCGCGATCTCGAGAAAACCAGTTTGCCACGTACGTGCTCGTCCGCGTGAGTCATCCTTAACCTCGTGTCAGGATGCGGGGGAATCGGTTTACTAAACGAACATGGCTGCAAGATCTCCCTCCTGGACATCCGACTACGAAAAGCTGAGGGACCCGGAATATCGCGAGTACTGGGAAGGCGAACAACTTAGACTACGGGGAAACTTGAGATACCTGGAATTCCCCTGTCTGAGGGAGCACGACCGACTATGCACGAGGGATTTCCACTGGGCTATAACCAGTGATCCTAGAGGCCCAGACTACCCCGATACGGACAATACTCGATACTACATATCCCCGGGTTTCGTCGTTATTACCACCAACTTACCCCCCTTCCATCTCCTCCTCCCCTATCACCAACTCACAGTGGTTCCGTGGAATTCCATAGCTCGCTATTGGCCCACCCCGCTGTGCGAGGGTTGCCAGCATTACCGGGCGCGCCGGGCCTCAGGAACAACCCGACAGACTCGAACCGAGGCGGAGCGTCGAATGCACAATGTCCGTTTATGGCCCGCCTCGGTAGAATCCGAAGCCTGTTACGAGCAGCACCGACAACTGGCCGAACCTCGCAATCGACCCCGAAGGCGAAACCAAAGGCGATGGTGATTTCCATTTTTGGGCTTAAAGCTGATGAAATTGGGGTTCGAGAATGCAAGAGTGTTTAATCTGTCGGCCCTGGGGTTGTAGAAGAGTACCCCGGGAACTTTGGTTTGGGATGTACTGCACATGCCATCGGCCCTATGCTGCATGACATCTGCAGCTTTCTCGCTGTGCATAAATCACGAGAGGTGGTTTACCTTCCTTCTCATAAGGCTTAAAGCGCCAAGGCATGATCAACACATATCCCCTCTCGCGCTTTTACTGCCGAAACTTGCCACAGGAGATCCCAGTTCCGACCTGAGACTCCACCCCCCCGCTTTCCTAAAATCCTTGGCACACCCCCTTCTTCGCACTTCCGGGGCCCCGTCCCACTCCGATCAGGAAGTCGGGCTGGGCGTGAGGTTGGGCGTCACAGGGTTCCTTTCCGTCTCAGGCATCGACGGGGGGGAAGAAATTTCCTGCATACTGCCAACCAAACTACTATCACATGTCGCCCCTACCCAACCACTGTCTAATTCCTTTCCCAATACTCCTAGCAGATCATCCTCCGATTCTTCCCCACTAGAAACCCCTCCCCTTTCCACTTCGACCTCAGTCCCTTCTTCCAGAATGGTTTGTTTGTTTGACTTAGAATCCTTGTTAACTTCCCCTTTGCCCCGTAGGTCTTCCTCACTAAGGATGAAGATTCCTTTGGGGGGTTCCATTCCCATTTCATTGGCTTCTTCTACTCTCCGGTCTTTTAAATTTGAGTCCACTCCTTTCTCCATCTCAAGTTTATCTGTCAGATCTTTCAAGCCCACTGTCTCTTCCTTCCCTGAACTTTGTGGGGATGTCGGGTAGTTCTCCCGTGGGACATGGCGGCGAATTAACGGATCTGGTTCGTTCTCTTCCTCTTCTTCTGAAGCTTCCACCCCCCATCTTTCTCTCCCCCCATCTTCATCACTGAGAATTATCTGTTCTGCCCTTGACCCCACCACCTCTTCCCTGTTGGCTTCCGGAGGTTGGTTCTTCCCTTTTTCGGTGAGGAGCGCCCCATTTTCTTCCCCTTGTTCTTTCATTTCCTCATCACGTAAGGGTGATTTCATATTTTTCGAAATGTAGGTTTTTTTTTGGCTGCCTTTCCAAACGAAAATCTCCCAACCTTTCGAGGGCACCCGTTCCTTCTGCTTGTTCTGGTGATTCCGATTCTTCTGTTTACCCTGGGCCGATGTGCCCGTGCCTTCTTCATGCTTCCTCCCTACATTGCCCTTCTTCCCGCTGCTATCTCTACCCTTTCGAAGCCCTTCCGGTTCTCCCACCGTGGCTTTTCCTTTTGACTTTCGAGAGTTGTCATTTCTTTTTTTATTCTCCGGGCAATCAGGATCGCCCGCCACGTGAAAGAATTTTCGACAATCTGCACACCAAGGTGTGTCAGCACAGACAACTTCAATATCAACGTAACCAAACTCTGCAAGGTCAATCGATAAATACGGTTTATACCGGAATCTAGCAGACGTAGCCAGATCAAAGTGAATGTTAAGCAGTTTCGGGGAGCTGGGTTCGTTGAACTCTGGGTAGGTCTTCAAGATTGGACCAAAGGCAGCTTCAATCGCTTCCTCTAAGAAGGGAAGGAAAGACACAGGAATTTGCAGACATCTGATCCAAAAAACCTGAAATCGCATTGCCTCTCTCCAATCATGCAGCTGGTTATCGCCCATCCATGGCAAAAAGGTCAGTTCATAAGTTTTATTGTCCAAGGTTTCTACATTCCTGGTGGAACAGACCCCTCCTCGGTGGAACATTTATTGATCTAGAATTAGCTCAACCATGCTTATACGTTCTCATCAGTTTATTTAACGTTGATAGGGAGGGAAGTCGTCTCGTCTCCGTACAAAATTGTCACGGCATGTGCCTTTAACCACTCTACCTGGAACCTAACTACCTCAGGATCTACCGCAACTTGCACATAGTCCGTCCCGACTTCCACTCTGTTGGGGTTGGAAGACGGGGCCAAATGCTTAGGAATCAGACCATCTGCATAACATGAGGCAAGGATCGCTCCAATCCTCTGCTTCTCCGCATCAGACAGAGGAGGAGAGGTAGGATCAGGAGGTGGAGGGTTGGGCGGGGGGAGGTTGGAAGGCCTAATCGTCATCATTGCTTTCCATTTTCCCCTATTCCCCACCCCCTCCTTCTCTCCTTATAAAATAAAATCACGAGAACTCAAACAATCAGAACAAAATTAAACTAGAATTAACCTAATCACTCAAATCAATTAACGACCGAGGATAAATAAATAACGACTTCTGAGCATATCACCCAAATCCCACCTGAGCTCCTGTTCGTATATAACTAATAAATAAGGATTGCTACGGGATGGTTACCTTATACGGACAAGCACTGCCAGCGAACTCACTGCAGGGGGGTCTGGGTCATCAAAAAACGTGATGGAGGGCGACTCATGGCATACGAAGATGAAAGCACAGAGTTATCCATTACCGGCATCTCTCCGGAAGTGTCACTACCTCCGGTCTTCGACCCAGCTGACGACCAGCTACTTCCTGCCCCTTGGTCCTCCCAAGGAGAAACACCCTACCGAATACTACAAGGAAGCAAGAGGCCACACCCAAGAAATTGCCGAAAAAGCGAGTGTGCCTCATCGCGCCGACTCCGTCGAGTAAACAGTATCCCACCGTGCGGTAATGTAAAAGGCACCTCGGGAATACCCAGATTACCGAGATGACTTGCGTTGAGTCTCTGCGTTAACGCAGAATTAGCGCACGCTGTTACGCGGCGCGGCAGATCACTAGGCTCGTTCTTTTGTCCTTTTGCCCCTTTTTTTTTTTTTTTTTGTTCTTTTCCCCGCTCTGGTTCTTGAGTTGCCCATCCATGAGTGTAGATCAGCGAAGCAGGGAAACCTCACGCGATTAAAAAAAAAAAGCCCACCCTCACGCGAAGAATCGGCGTCGCTTCTTCCACTTCCGTGGTTTGTCCATCCATGAGTAGAGCAATGGCCCCTAAGGCCATACTCACACTAGCACCCGTCGTAAATGTATCTGACCGCGTTTACAGGCAACCGTGGCACGAAAATTGGCCTTTGCCCATTGATGAGTGCTGTGAAAACTGGCCCGACTGACCAATTACGCTGACCGGAACCAGTTTCGCGCGGTGGGTGACTGATGCATTCATAACACGTGGCAGACTTAAATGGCATATCCGAGAGGTCAGGTCAGGTAATAAGTATTGAGCTGCAGTCTTGACGCGTGGATGGGAGCTGGTCTTCCCGCCTAGATGGCTGAGACTATACTCACACAAAGCCGTGAATCGGGACTTCGTTGCGGTCAAATCCATCCAGGGCATCTGCAGTTGCGATTAGATACGCATTCTCCAAAGCGCTGGTGAGAGTATGCCCTGTTGCTGGGCGAGCTGTCCCAGCTGTGGAGGACCGCATAAATAGGCGCCGATGTCCACGGTAGCAGACCGTGACTTCAGTTCAGTCTTTGTGGACGCCTCCAGCAGGAGGGCAAGTTGATTTCCAGGATTTCGAGGATTTTAGGGACGGCAGCTGCATATAACTCTACAGCATCCACCACGAACGCGGTGTTTGCCGCACGGCCTTCTCCTTCCTTCGCTTTCTCTCTCACAAGCTTGTCCGTCATCCCTCTCTCTGTCTCTCACTCTCGACGAAGGTGTGCGATGGCCCGCCCGAGCACTGGTCTGTTGCTGGCCATTGGGCTCGTTTGCCTTGCCCTCTCCGCCGCGATCCCGTCCGTCTATGGTCTCCGCCGGCTGACATCGGGTTGTGGCGGTTGTCCGTCGTCCTGCGACACGGCGCTGAAGGGCTGCGATTTCTACTTTTATGGTCACGAGAACAACGTGCCGAAGATCAAGCTCATCCGAAAGGGAGACAATACCATCTACGTCCGATGCGGTCATATTCTGCACCGGGTTGGGTAAGTCTTCACCGTCTCGAGAACATCGAGACCCGTTCCTCTCTCTCTCTCTCTCTCTCTCTCTCTCTCTCTCTCTCTCTCTCTCTCTCTCTCTCTCCCGCGGACCCTTTCCTCCCTCCCTCCCCGCTTCCCTCTTTCACTCCCTCTCTCTCTCTCTCACTCCCTCTCTCTCTCTCTTTCTCTTACGCTCAGTGTCCGCGATGCTTAGTGTAGAGTTCTCTGTTTCCTCTTGCCGTGCCGTGGAGGAAAGGGCGTAGTCTACGTGGCAACGTCTGTTTAGCGTGTGGACGTCGACTCATGTGTCCAGATGCTCTCTTGTTCCCACGGCACGATCTTTGATGGAGATGTCTGTTGAGGAATACGGTCGTTCATCAGCATTTGGAGAGATGATTGGCATATAACGCTATCGAATCTGTCGGAGAGCGTCTTCTACCGACCACAAAGCACCCTCGTTCTAACTGTATCGAACCGGAAAGGTAGCGTGTATACGTTCAGCATCAGGGTGCGTTGTGCGTCCGGAGGATGCCGGCGCCCGACGTGCGCGGAAGGTTTTGTTCGATCATCCCGTCGTGCTGTGGACTTTGTCGGTTAGATTCAGTGCGTACTCAATCTAGTACTGTCCTGGATGTATCTGGCGGCCTTTCCTACCATGCGTGGACGCATCAGACGGCAATTACAGCCGTTCGATGAAGTATGCGGTCTTGTTGCGCTTCTTTAAGGGCATGCGATGACTTCATGACCGCTTCTTAAGAGTCAGGATGAGCTTCTTACGGCGAACTACTGCTGAGTGGATACTCATAATCATACTATGAGTAGTGTTTCACTCATGGATGCAATTGAGGCCAGATGCATACACGCTCGCCTGGAATTGCGGTCTGATACATTTAAGGTCAAGCTAGCGTGAGTACGCCCTGAGCTCTCATGGGATTGGGAACCTGCACCCCGCGAGAATCACACAGCCTTGATGGGGATGCATAGGGGAATCTGTCATTGTGTGTAAGCCTGGGTGTGATGAATGACGGCATAGTCACACTAGGACTTTCTCTATTCAGTTGTGAACATTATTGCGGTCAGATACGTCCAGGATTGGTCTTGATTACGGTCATCTAGATCCGGGGAAGTATAATTAGTCTGCGTATGCCTTAAAGACATGTATGTTTGTTTCGGTGCCATGACATAGTCACATAGGAACGAAATTGGTTCTCACTGTTGAATTTTCAATGTCCGAAAACGCTGTGTGCAGGTACGACACCCGCCCAGTGAAGGTTGTGAACTCGGCCAACTGCGCGATTCTCCAGGGGCAGACGTGGAACACGAATGCGTGCCAGCATCGGCTGTATGGCAATGGCAGGCACCTCGCGTCTCGCGAGTTCAACGTTGGCAATCCCAGCGACTTCCTGAACGCGTGCATCAAGGTCCAGATCAGCGCGGCGCAGTACCAGGACGGAGGAAACTTCAACAATGGTCACAAGAACCCTCGGGCCTGCATCGTGGTTAAGACGGAGAGTACCTTCGGGTAATTAACTCTTACTGGGGCGGCGCCGCTTTCTATTTATTCAAAATAGGATGGTCCACTGATTGGGCCCGTGCGGCTTTCCATTTGACATCCGCACGGGCCCAATCAGTGGACCATCCGTATTTTGCTGAACCATTTTTTGTTATAGAATTCATAGTTAATAGGACAAGCTCTAACGATTTGAAGAGGGGGGAGGAGAGAGAGAGAGAGAGAGAGAGAGAGAGAGAGAGAGAGAGAGAGAGAGAGAGAGAGAGGTTTGGATGATCTCTGAATCAAGGACAGTTTACGTTAGAAAATAGTATGTCCTTGTGTAGGCAAGCTCTAACGATTTGAAGAAGGGTGACTATATGTACCCTCTGTTTACTTTGTATGAATTTGGAAGTCGGCGCTTTGCAAGTTTGCATTCATAGCTGCAGTCTTCTTGGTGACTATAAACGAACCCTCTGGAATTGATGCACCCGTCCTCTCTCGCGCGCGCGCGTGCGCTCGCGCACGCACTTTTCGCCTCCACTAAGACTTGTGCAGGGGCATGATGTCTTCTGTATCGCTCGACCTTTTTTTTATGTCCCCACCGCTCTCTCTCTCTCTCTCTCTCCTCTTGCATTTTTCTCCTCCACTAAGACTTGTGTATGGGCGTGACAATCTTCTGGATCGCTTTTTGTTTTAGATATTTCCTGCCAAAACGTTTTCGGGTTTGGGGCGCCCAAGGTTCGGCCGTTTGGTACTACCGGCCCAATGTTTTCCATGTGGGGTACTACGGGCCCATGTGTTGCTCCAAGGCCTATTTGGGCCGGTAGGACCAAACGGCCGAACTTTGGGAGCCCCAAACCGAAAACGTTTTGTTCTACCAGTTATCCCTTTTGTTTTGGATGTTCCCGTCTCTCTCTCTCTCTCTCTCTCTCTCTCTCTCTCTCTCTCTCTCTCTCTCTGTGTGGCATGACAATCTTCTGGATTGCTTTTTTCTTTTATCTTCCAACTGGTCTCTCCTTTCTTTCTCTCTCTCTCTCTCTCTCTCTCTCTCTCTCTCTCTCTCACACACACACACACGCACACACACACACACACACACACACACACACACATATGCTATCATCATGTGCACCTATTCTTCCGTTTCTGGAGTGCTGCTTGATCGAGTTCGTTCTTTACATGACAGAGTTTCAAAACGTAAAAGCCAATTATCCCGAGGACGACCTGAACCTTGCAGTTACGATTACCATGATCGAGTGCGCGTTTGTCAGTGCGTTCGGGGTGCGTGTGAGTGTACGGCTACCAAGGTGTGGGTGCGCGTGCTTGCATCATGGTATACGTGCGGTACACTTTTGTCCGTATCTGGGGGTTTTCCAGTTCACAATGAAGTTCAGCAATTTCGTTATATATTGCTATAAAGCCTATAAATATTACTATAAAGCCTATAATGGCCCAGAATTCATGAGCCACTGCAAGGATTTCTGTCTGTTCTTTTTCTTTGTTTTTAAGTACGCTATATTCTTCTGTCAATTTCTCAGGCGTTCTGCGATGTCGTGGAGCAGATCTTTCATCTTTCACTACCTACTTACCACTACTCCTAACTTCCTAAGGCTATACAGGGGAGCCCTGCACGCATAGCTCTCTCTCTTCAGTGAAGGGAGGTTACCTCTAGAAGTGGGCGGTACATGCAAATTACCTCCCACTCCTATTTGTTTTTTCTACTTCCTGAAAATTGGATTGTGCACGTTGGGTCTCAGACACGTGGACCTACACTCCCAAACACTATTAAAAAAAAAAAAAACATGAAATTTGATCCCCCCCCTAGGAGTCCCCAAACCTACCTCGAAGCTATGAATCTTCCCCGGAGGCGGCCATGCACGGCCAAGGCCGCGACTGCGCAACTTCGCGGCCACGTGGTGGCCTCCACCCTGGCGGCCAGGTGGAGGGGGGCGCAGGGGTTTGGGAGGTGGATTGGGGTTGTGCAACCCCAGCCCCCACCCCTCAAACAAAAAAAAAAGAAAAAAGAAACTATTTCTTGGGGCGGTGAATTTGGTGATGAAAGATGATAAGAAAAAAAAAATAGCAAAGAAAAACTTTTTTTTTTTCCGTTTTTTTTCCTTTCGATGATTGATTAATTGGTTGATTGATTGACTGATTGATTGATTGATTCGTGGGGGAGGGACCGCCCCCCCCCCGCCCCAACCCCCCCCCACCCACACACACACACACACACACACACACACACACGCGCAGGTGCGCGTGTGCGTGCAAGTTTTTTTCATGTTGATTGATTGATTGATTGATTGCTGGGGGAGGGGAGGGGTCGCCCTCAACCCCTGCACCGCCCCTCACACACACACACACACATAGACACACATACTGATCGTGATTCCAAAATAACAGTACTTTTTTTTTGAGAAAACTAGGGCGCTGTCAGGGTTAGAGTTTGAAAATACGTTTCAAACTGCCGTTTTGGAGTCAAAGCCCCTCTGAAGTTTACACTGCAGTCCAAACTCACTGCAGTCCAAACTCTTCGGTAGCGTGCCTGTCACAGGGCAGAGTTTCTAACTGCAGTCTAGTCATCCACGTCGGAGGGCCACGCCGTTATCCAAAAAAAAAAAGAAGAAACAAGAAGAAAAAAAGAAAAGCTCGTGGCGCTGTATCTTTCCATGATCTAGCGGAAGATTCACTCTTAGTTTCCAGGATAGAAATGTGCAAAACGAGAGTGAATATTGGCTAGAACATGGAAAGATACAGCGCCATGATTTCATTTTTTTTGTGCAACGGGGATACAGGGGCCCAACGAGATACACGGGCCAGGCCGTTTTCCAAAAAAAAAAAGAAGAAACAAGAAGAAAAAAAGAAAAGCTCGTGGCGCTGTATCTTTCCATGTTCTAACAGAAGATTCACTCTCAGTTTCCACAATCGAAATGTGGAGAAAGAGAGTGGATCTTCCCTAGAACATGGAAAGATACAGCGCCACGAGCTTTTCTTTTTTTTTTGGCAAGGGGGATACAGGGGCCCAACGAGATACACGGGCTGACAACAACGCAGAGGGCCTAGAGGATACACGTGCTGAAAACAAAGTTTCTTTTCCCTTTTTTTTCTTTTTTGTTTTTCCTTCTCAGATTTACCTACCTACGCGTGTCATCCTTGGGCCTCGAGGCGTTGCATCTTTCCATATTCTAGTGGAAGATTCACTCTCGTTTTGCACTTTTTTTTTTTTTTTTTTTTCATATCTAAGGGTCTGATCCCACCACTACACTACAGCCCAGTTACACTGTAGTTTTGGGATCCCACAGCGTGTTACACTGTAGTTTCGGGATCCCACCACTACACTACCGTTGTGGAGTTCGCCGAAATATTTTGCACGCATTTTGTGTCGGAATGTCTTGGCAGCACGCCCTCGAAGGGCTCGAGCAAAGTTACTTCATTTTTTGTGTAGACGGTTTGGGCACAACGGCCGCCAAAAAGAGGGAACTTTTTTTTTTTGTGTTTTTTTTTTTTCAGTTGTCCGTCCAGCCCGTTAGGAACGTCCGAGGTCCACATGCGTGTGTGACATGTCGTCTGGCGGTACAACGGAAATGTCCACCCTCAAAATGCAGCTAATGGAAAGTCGCAGCGGGTCCAGGAAAACCACCGAGGAAGTAGGTGTCGTCGGATCCGCTTTCTGTAGCCGGGCCCGTAGCTGACGCTGACACTATTGTAGTGCTTTTTCGTCACTACTTGCGTAGTGTAGTGGTGGGATCAGACCCTAAGCACCGTCGCGTGGCTGGCCACTGCCGCTATGCCTCCGCCACAGCCTAGGTAAAAAAAAGAAAGAGAGAGTGCATCTCGTCGTGTGGCTGGGCCACGGCCGCGATGCCTCGGCCACGGCCGAGATATAAAATAAAAAAAAAGAAAAAAAAAGCACATGCCGGACTGGACTGCAGTTGCAAACTCGGCCTTGCGACTGTTGTGCATGTAGAGAGTTTCGACTGCAGTTGAAACTTGGGACGGGACTGGACTCGAAAACAGCAGTTCGAAATGCATTTACAAACTGCTTTGGTGACTGCGCCCTAGTTACCCCTTTTTTTTTTTTTTTTTTTTTCTATCCTTGACCATTTCTGTCTTAGAATTCCCACCCAGAGCCAGCTATAAGCTGGGATACGACCCAACATGTTCTCCGGGTTGTTTGTGGAGGGATTCCCGGCCTCCGTTGGATTTGGCAATAATTCAGTCTTTTGTTAAAAAAAAAAAAAAACGTAAAATCGAAGAGGACAGAACTGTCAACAAAAAATCCCCCCCCAAAAAGAATGTTTTTTTTTGCCTTTTTTTTTTCTTCTTCTCTCCGTCTTTTCTGTTTTTTTTTTTTTACAATTCCAAAAAGTTCATTGTTTCCTAAAAAAAAATATGGGGTTGTAGGGTTTACACCTAGGCTACCAGAGTGGCCCGGGGTCACTTGCCCGGGCCAAAAACAATAAAAAAAATAAAAAAATAAAAAATATTTTTATTTTTGTTTCTAAATTTGGTGCAGAATTTCGATGTGACCCTGAGGCAAAAGTTGTTCAGTTTATTTTTCTTCATAACATAGTTGTTGTTTGGAATTTTTTGATTTTTTTTTTTTTTTTTTTTTTTGGCTGGTACCTTCCCTGGTCCTTGCACGGGCTGGCCACCCGGGACCCGGACGGCCCGGCTGGTAGCCTAGGTTTACACCCAAAAAAAAAAAAAAAAAAAACATAAAATCGAAGAAGACAAAGAACTCTCAACAAAAAATCCCCCCCCAGGGGTCTGGTCCCACCTGTGTTGTTGAGAAAACTCATCGTGGAATTTCTACGTGCTCTTTCGACAGGATGTGGCCGTCGACAGGGCTGCGATCCCACGGTTGGAAATATTTCGAAATGTTGATGTCCTACCGGGTGAGTTGAATGATTTTTTTTTTTGTAGGACTTCAAATGGACTCTCGCAATGGAGGGAAGGCGGCATGGGCAAGCGCCACGGAGTTGAGAAAGCTACCCTCCATGGTCGAGGGTAGGTTTCTCAACATGGTCGATGAGAAATTTTGCGATTTTTGGGATTTTTAGTCGCCTTCTGCTGTTCCCCGTTTCTCGTATACTGTGTCAGGCACTTCGTCAGTGCAATGAAAGCCGTAACTGTCGTGCCTGGGCTCTATAAGGCCTTGCTCCGTTGCTCACCACATGCACAAACAAAAGAAAAAAGAAAGTCGATGTATGTTTCCGTGTTCTTGCCTATATTCATTGCTCTTTGGACCCACTTCCACGTCCTCGTGTTTCCACATCATGGGGCCTCGCTGCACTACTCTCGACATGCACAAAAGACAAAAATCATGGCAGTGCATCTTTCCATATTCTAGGGGAAGATTCACTCTCGTTTTGCACATTTCGAGAGTACTGCAGGGAGGCCCATATGGTACTTCAAGATACGCAGAATCCTCGACAGAAACCACTATTCTCGCATCATTTTCTTAAAATGAATAAAAACTGCTACGAATGAATCTGAAATGCATCTTTTGGACACCGTTGAGGTTTCTCAACTCAACGGCCGTAGGTGGGACCAGGGGTCTAGTCCCACCTACAGCGTTGAGTTTTCTCAACGCGGAGCTTTCTATCACGTGTGGCATGGTGGGACGGAGCTCTGCCGTTGATGTATTGCGAATCTAACGGTACCAAAATACAGGAGAATAGTCTATTAGATTTAGTCATTTTGTAGAATTTTTTTTTGACGTGAAATCCGTTCTGTAGTATGCGTTGGCCCTTTTGGTTTGGGCGGGAAGCCATTTTCCGTTGAGCAAACTACCCTACCGAGGGTAGGGTACATTTCTCAACTTCAGTGCCTTTCCTTTTTTTTGTTTTTTCAGTCCTCATTGCATCCTGAAACGGAGGAAGTCTGACAGCTGTGTTTGGCTGTCTGGCATCAAACTCGTTTCCTTCTTTGGGCAATGAATGCATTTGGCCATCCACGTCGTCCCTGTCCATTTTACAAATGGTGACCTCCTGTCCCCTCACCACGGGGAGTATCCTTTTTCACGGAGACGTTCACTCCGACATGTTTCATTTCTCCCAGTTATGTTATAAAAAATAAGGAGAAAAGCTGTTTCTAGCGTTTTTTCAGTTTTTTTATTTGTTGTTTCGAATTTATTAATGTCGACAGGGCGTCACACCATTGAGTTTTCTAAACTCAACAACCGTAGGTGGGACCAGACCCCAGACCCCAGAAAAAAAAGAAAAAATTGCTTTTTTTTTTTTCTTCTCTCCGTCTTTTCTGTTTTTTTTTTAACAATTCCGAAAAATTCATTGTTTCCTTAAAAAAAACATGGGGTTGTAGGGGGTTGTAGGGGGTTGTAGGGTAAAAAACCCTACAACCCTTTTTTTTTTTTTTGCCTATTACTTTGTACGAGGAAAATCATGTAAATTCGTGGCTACGGTGCGGCCGACCCCAGCCGCGGATGCGGGCATAAACATGGCCGAGCCCGACCCCGCGGCCATGGCCCCGTGGGATACATAGCCCTGAGGTTGGCCTTGTGCTCTTGGTGCTGACGAGACAAATGATACTGGGGGATACATAGCCCCGAGGTTGGCCTTGTGCTCTTGGTGCTGACGAGACACTAGTAGGGTTGACCGCAGAGGTTGGCCTTGTGCTCTGGGTGCTGACGAGACAAATGATACTGGGGTTGGATTGTTGACAGGATAGTTTCGCCCGTGCTTTTTTCGAAATTCGGTCCGATTATCATCATGATGCTTAATCAGTGAGGTTCTTGGTGTTGCGTTTCTTTCACCCCCTTTATACTGGATGACGCTTTCTGCCTGTAGGACAATAGAGGACGTGGTGAGGATCACCTAGAACGATGAGCCTGATGCTGCCCAGTGCCCACTCGTCAGGTCTGTCGTTTCGGGATGGTCTCTACCTGGTTGTGTAAAGCCGGCTGCTCAGCTCTGCTAAATTAGGGCATGGGGTTTGACATAGTGTGGCTGCTTTTTACTCTGTAGATAATTTGCGGTTAACAGATATAAAATTTGACACTGCCTGTAGGACATTAGAGGATGTGGCGGGGATCACCTAGAATGATGGACCTGAATCACCTGATGCTGCCCTCTCCTCAGGTCTGTCATTTTGGGCTGGTCTCTGCCTGGTTCTGAGAAACCTACTGCAGTAGTACTGCTGAGCTCTGCTAAAATTACGGCATGGGTTTTGACTTAGTGTGGCTGTTCTTTTTCTGTAGATAAATTCGCGGTTAGCAGATTTAAAACTCAACACTATATTAGGGTTATGCCCTTATGCAAGGATTTGGGTCCTCGGCAGGCCTGAAGGGCCCCTGTTGCATATGTGCCCGCCCTAAGTGAAGGCGGGCCAAACAAAACATGAGCGGCCCTCGGCTGTCAATATCGTATTTGGGGTCCAGACAGCTGCGACGCACCAATTGGTTAAAGGAAATACAGACCAAGCAGCAAGAAAATTCCACAGCCTTCCTGGCCCTTATGAAAGTGCAGACCGTGGTCCGTGGGCAAGAATCGCAGCCTCATACACAGAGTTGGGAGGCCCAACCGAATGAGGCCCAGTAGCCGCGGCAGAGGCGCAGCGTACTGGGGCCTACCGGAAGCATCTGGGCTGAGGCCCACGCCAGCCAGGCCTCCAATCGAGGCAGGTTCTTTCCATATAGGAGAGAGCTCGCTGCCTGGCTTGTTATTCAACACTGGCATGCCGCCGGCAGCGCTGCTGGAGCGATTGCTCGTGGGCTACTGCTGGCGCTGAGAGGCAAGGTGCTAGCGCGTGCGGTCGTGCAGGGAGCAAGGCACTGCTGCGGGTAGCGCCATAGCCCAACCTCCATAGCTGGTTAGGTTTGGACTACAGTGAGGCACAGGGGTGGTCTTCGAGTGAACAGAGGGAAGACGTAGGAGTAAGTCAATGGAGAGAGAGAAGGATGATGATGATGATGATGTGAGGGCACATACGTGGTATCGGCGATGGTCTGCATCGGGCGACATCTTCAAGTACTTTGTGGGCTGCTGACGTCAACAGTTGTATTGCCAATTAGTAGGCAGACTGTAGCTGTGTAGGAAGTAGGCTGGGCGCCAAGCGCCAAGTAGGGAGATAGGGCCTGGACACTCATGTTGGTGGTGGCGAGAGCAAGCTCTCATTGACATTGGTTTTCGGTGTTACGATTCTTCATTGGTGTTATATTGGTGCAGTTCTGCTTTCTGGACACTATGATACTATCTGGCCTTCAATGTGATTGTGCATTCTGGACATTCTTATCTGCTATTGCTAATTTTCCTTGCAATTTGGTATCGGAGCTGGTTCGAAGTGTGAGGCAGTGATAAGGCTTGGGCGTTGAGGCGGCCCAGGGTCGTGTGGTCGCGCCAGGAAGCTATGTGGTGACATTAGGGGTGTACGCTGGATGATGAGAGCTCGCTGATGTGGCATTTAAGCCGAGGTGGAACTGCATTTTGCTGTCGGTTGTGTCGAGGCAAAGACCGGTCATCATAAATGCACATCAGGTTGCCACTGTGAAATCTGTGGTTGGGTGCAGCATTATGAGGTACGTTGCTCTCCTCCTTATCTACCCTCTCCATTACTTCTTACCATTGTCAACCAGAAGAAGTAGTCTGCCAGCACGCCCCCTATACCTCGCGCCGTGTCTGTCACCCATGGGAGGGTCGATCGGGGCTCCTGTAACCTGTAAGAAAACAGTTACTCCACATCCACACAAACAAAGACTGGAACCGACTTTAGACAACCTCGAGTCTCTCACAACCCACCGTCTGGAAGGAACAAAAATATTGTTTTCATTTAGTCCAAAATAATAGGACTCAATGCACTACTTCCAGCCTCAGAAATAGATCTCGTGCCCAAATCAGGGAAATCAGTCTGAGTCCCGACTGATCTTAGTAACAGTCTGGGTGGGATCCTCTGCCCGATAGGGTGCCGCCAGTAACGGGCTCGCTGATCCCAGGGAATCACGCTAGAGCTCTCCGTGTCCGAGCTAGATTCTCGGGCCCACTAGGGCCAAAGCTCCAGGTCTAGTTTCACCATAGACTCACTCACGTTCTGGTCCCCCTCACAAGTCTCCTCCTGACCCAGAGAGCTCCAGGCGAGATTTCGGAGGCCCTCAAATATTCTTGTCGATCCGATGGTATCGGCCCAAGTTCCAGATGTTCCAGCCTGAACTCGAGTATCCTGGTGTGGTTGCCGAAGTTTCGGCACGGCCTCTATCCCGGCCAAACCCAAGGAATTCCCGCTCAAACCCCAAATGCTTCAGCCCAAATTCCCGTTCTCAGCGAAAGGTCGCAGCCTTACACAAGGTCCCAGTGCGTCCCAAAGCCTCGGTCCGCTCATCGCCCAAACCTGTTTGAAGTTCCGGTCCTGCATGTAAAATCCATGTCCAGTGCCTCGATCTGAACCCTAGTGCAGTTCCGTTCTATATTGTCCCGGCCCGAACTCCCAATGTACCTGTGCGGTCTCAAATGTTCCAGCCTGGTGCGCAAGCCCCGGTCTGATCCCAAACCCCGATCTCCTCGTTCCTGGTCCCGTTCTGGCCCGAAGTCCCAGGCCCACTCAAAGGCCCGGTTCTGCGCTCAAAGGTCCGGTCTCGTCCGAAGTCCCGGTTCCGCCGATATTCCCAGTCCCGTCCAGAGTCGCAGTCCCACCAAAGTTACGGATCACACCCGAAAGTTCTGATCTGAGCCCTAAGGCCCTGCTCGTGTCCGAAGCCCAAAGCTTAGACTGAAGTTCAGACCCTGTCTCGAAGTCCCTAGTTCACCATCTGGAACCCTCCTGCGTTTTGAGTCTGGTTCCTTCTGATGTCCTGATCGTGTCCCAGAGACCCCTTTCGTCTGGTGTCCCGACTGTGCCCAAAGGCCCTTCCCGCTGATTGTCCCACCTTGATCCTGATTGGATGCGCCCAGGAGCGTGCACGCGCGCGAATCCCGATGCCGATCGCACGCGCCCGAGCAATTTGTGTGGCCGTTTCTGTTTAGAGACAATACAGAGTTAATAGAATCGGATATAAAATTCGACATTAGATTCATTAGAATAGGATTAAATTCCACGTTATGGTGGGTTAGGGCAATTTCATGACTTTTCGGTTTTTTGCAACTAGGGACTTGGATGGGCTGAAGACAGGCGTCTTGACTGTGGGAGGTTCATGGTTGAGCATGGGACTGGCCAGGAGTGCCTCTCCCAGCCCGTTTTTGGCTACGGCATTCATGTGAGGGACGCCAGGCACATTTACCGGTTTTATAATGCGAAGAAAGCCACCTTGTCTAAAAGGGGGGGGGGGGGAAGCGTTTCAGATTGGTTTCTGCATAACATTTTGATTTTTACAGATTTTTTCAACAACGTTTTTTTCTTTTTTTTTTCAATGCCCGAGACCCCGGCCATGACCGGAGGTCATGGTCACAACAGCAGTGATCACTTGTGGGGATTCGTAGCTGGTAGTTGCCTGTCTATCTTCTCTTTTTTCTTTTTCTGAATTACTTGGTGCCAGCCACCTAGAGATAGAGCACTGGATCCCCAGATAGGCATTGAGCAGAGTCTGCTGATGTTCGTAGTGGGGGGGGACCACCACCTGAGGGGAGGCACAGGGATTGGTCCTGTTGGCATGGTCCCTGATGCCACCGGCTGTCCCCTGTCCGATATTGCCCATTTGCAGGTCGGGTGCAGCAGCTGCAGCTCTTGCATGTTCTCTCGTGAACACTTGTGAACACGGTTGTTCACTTGAGCACGGTTGTCCCTGCTATTACAAAAAGTAGTAGGTAAGGTAGAGTAACTTGAAATCGAGACAAGAATCTAGCTTAGTATAATAAAAAAAGAAGTGAGGTATTTAGAAATGAAAAGTGATGGGCCTTTTCGCTAAGATCAAGTGTAGTATCTGTTCTGATCCGTGGTCCATCGGACCATACGATATTATAATAATAATAATAAAAAATAAAAAATAAAAAAAAGTGATGGGACAGGTTTGGGAAAGAATCAAGGAACTCAGCCCATCACTCAGCACTACTCAGCAATAGGGCGATGACCAACTCAGCACCACTCAGCAACATGGCGAAGGAGGGATAATTGGTAGATAGAACCTACGGAAAAGCATATATTGGGTTACTTAAGCCCACAGTTTTACCACTCGAAGAGTTTTAGAGTTTAGAGTTGGTCGCCATCCAATGTGAGCATCTGACGGCTTGCAGAAAAGCAAGATCAGGATAGCCATCTTCTGCACCTCTCCTTGAACGAGTCCAGATTCAGGCATGAAACCCAATCTTCTTTGCCAGTGGGACATCGCCCCCGGCCTCACTGCAATAATAGGCTCAAACGAAACAAGTAAAAAATCGACTTTCATTTTATTGGGGTAACTAGGGCGCAGTCACGAAAGCAGTTTGTAAATGCATTTGGAACTGCCTGTTGCAGTCCAGTACCATCCCAAGTTTCAACTGCAGTCGGAACACTTCACAGCATAAAAGTCGCAATGCCCAGTTTGCAACTGCAGTCCAGTCCGCCATGTGGCCTCCTCTTTTTTTTTCTTTTTTTTTTTTCGGCCGTGGCCGAGGCATCGCGCCCGTCGCCGAGCCACGCGACGAGATGCTCTCTTTTTTTTTTTTTTTTTTTTNTTTTTTTTTTTTACCTCAGATGTGGCCGAGGCATGGAGGCCGTGGCCAGCCACGCGACGGAGCCTAGATTTATAGGAACCGAAAAAAAAAAAAAAAGCGGTGGCCTTGCTCCACTATTCTTGACATGCACAACGGACAGAAATCAAGGGCGCTGTATCTTTCCATGTTCTACAGGAAGATTCTCTCTCGTTTTGCACATTTCGAGAGTAGTGGAGCCGTTCAAAACGAGAGTGAATCTTCCGCTACAACGAGGCCCCAAGGATGACACGCATAGGTCGAGAAATCTGAGAAAGAAAAAAAAAGAAAAAAAAAAAAAGAAAAGAAACGGGGTTTTTGTCAGCACGTGTCTCCCCTAGGGCCTCTGCGTTTTTGGCCCCTGTATTCCCGTTGCACAGAAGACAAAAATCATGGAGCTGTATCTTTCCATGTTCTGGGGAAGATTCACTCTCGTTTTGCACATTTGGAGATCAGTCTTAGAAACCGAGAGTGAATCTTTGGGTCGAGCATGGAAAGATACAGGGCCACTATCTTTTTTTTTTTTTTCCTTCTTGTTTCTTCTTTTCTTTTCCGGAAAACGGCCTGGCCCTCCGACGTGGATGACTGGACTGCAGTTACAAACTCTGCCCCTGCGACAGCCACGCGACGGCGGAGTTTGGACTGCAGGTGTAAACTTGAGAGTGGACTGGACTCCAAAACGGCAGTTTGAAATGTATTTTCAAACTGTAACCCTGACAGCGCCCTAGTTTTCTCTTGTTCTTTTTTAAACAAAAAAAAGAAGGGAAAATTTTCGAAATGCCCCTGAAGTTTGCATTTATTTGCATCTTGCCCCTCCAATGGCCAACCTACCCTGATTTGCCCCTCTGACACCTCTGACAACTATTCAAGTTTCCAAAAGAACCCTGGCGTCGTTTGGGCCTGAAATATGTTCAATATGCCCCTATCGGTACTGGTGCCAAATTTCCAGTATGCCCCCACTGGAAAGCCGTTGTGTCCGGCACAAGAATTTTCAAGATATTCAAGATACCCCTGCCGGTACTGTGCATCTGAAAACCATGACTGCGCCCTAGTTTTCCCAAAAAACAAAACACAGCGTGAACACGACGATGCCACAGGTACTGATGCCTAATGACACACTCAGGAACTTTCCTTGCTACTTCAAGCCAACTCCTGCCATCTCTAATGGTATGTTCTCGGCTGTACATTACCCTCCTAGCTCCACAGCTTTCTCACACACACACACACACACAGAGAGAGAGAGAGAGAGAGAGAGAGAGAGAGAGAGAGAGAGAGAGAGGAGGGGGTGCAGGGTTGGGGAGCCCCAGGCGGGCGGAGTGCAGACAGACACATAACACAGACTGAGTGGAGTGGAGTGCTGTTTTTGGTAAAGCAAGGAGTTTTAATTGGAATTCTTAGGGCCTCCCCGCTGGAGGGCATCCCAGGAAGATGCATCCATGGCAAAAGGGCAATTCGAACAGCCACCACAGGAAATGGGACCCGCATTCCGAAAAGTTGCACCCCTCACTGACGGGGGCCTGCATGGAAGTTCAGAGGCCCCAGGGGCAAATCAGGGTAAGTTGGCCGTTGGAGGGGTAAAATGCAAATAAACGCAAACTTCAGGGGCATTTCGAAACATTTCCCAAAAAAGAAAGCCTTGTTGCAAGCCCACTATCCCGGCAGTGGTGAGACCGTGAGAGAACTTCCAGGATTGAGGGCTTGGCTGTGAGGCTGCTCCATCTATTGGTGGGGAGTGACACCTGCTGCTGGAAATCAGGTCCAGCCTCCCTTAAAGTCGATGCGTGTGTGTGAATACCATGTTATTAGTTCCCGTCTGTTCCCAGGGGAACAGACTGCGGCAGCCTTTGTCTGTCTGGTTTGAAGCTCTCCTCTTTCCCACAGGGCTGCAGGTATTACCCTTGCTATAGTAGAGCTCCTCTTCCTTCCTGGAGGTCAGTGGTTCTTGACCACCTCCTTTTCCAAGTATCCCTGATATTAACCCCCTCCACCTGTCCAGAATCCAGGACTGTGCAGCCCCTCCCTTTCATTGAGACTGCTCCCGGTATCCAGGGATGCCAATACCATTTATTAACTTCCCTCAGCTTCTGGGGTGGCTATGGCCATCGCTGTCTGCTCTGAGGCCCCCATCCTTCCCATGACCCTCCTTGTCGGTGAAGTCCCTCCCTTCCTGGCCCCGCCATTTCGCAGGAGTTTCCAGATCAACGGTCTATCCTTCCCTGTTTACACCCATTCCCACTCCCTCAGTCTTTCCCGATCCAGGTATGTGCAGTCCTTCCCTTTGATTGTGAGAGAGCTTGCACCCAAATTGAATACGCATCCTTAGCAGGGTTCAACATCACAGGTAGCACCAGCATCCTTAGCAGGGTTCAACATCACAGGTAGCACCAGCCATAGCTGACATCATGGTCCTTTCAAGGAGCCGATCAGGGTATAAAGAGACTCTAAGGATTACGACTGTTTCAGAGGGTCAAGAAGTCCTTTTCCCACCCCCACCTCCATTTCGCCGGCGAACTCTGCCCCCTACCCTGTCCTCAACTGGTGTCGAGGTTTCTTGGGAAAAGTCATAAAACCTTTGTATCCATTTCCCCCCAAACGGGGAAAAAGTGCCACAGGTCAAAAATCACTTTTGGTGTCATTTTTGCACCGTAGATGGGCCGGTAACGGCCGCTGCGTAAAAATGGCGGGAAAGTGTTTTGCAGGGTGCAAAAATGATGCCGAAAGTGATTTTTTTGGGGCCTGCGACAACTTTTTCCCCGTTTGGGGGGAAATGAATACAAAGGTCTCGTGGCCGGGGGCAAGGTCCCACTTGCACGGATTAAGAGATTCCCGCCGTTGATCTTTGCCATCTACGGTCAATATCGGTTTATTCGTGTAAGTGGGACCTAGCCCCGGGAGGTCTTACTACTTTTGCCCACAGTTCTTCTCTCTTTTCACTGTGTGATCTGCCGCTGGCCCTCGGTGCTGTAGGCTGTAGCCGTTCCAAAGATGGCGATTTCCCCGGTATGTTGTGTTCAAAGCTTGCATCCGAACTCGTTGCCTTTGCCTGTAGTTTTCCTCAGGCCTGCCCTCGATTCACGAGTCCCGCCCCTGTCGATGCCTGTTCCCTGCCCCTCATAACTCTTTTCTGTGAGCCCCTTCTTTCCATGGGGTTCTCGTGCTTCGGTTTTCCAAATACGATTGTTTGTTATCGTTTCATCCTTGTCCATGTTCAAGTTCCCTCCATGCATCCATCATTCCCCTCTGTGTCCGAGTTTCCCCCATTCGGTCGGATGTTCCCCTCCTATTGCCACCCCAGTCTCGTTAATCAGTAAAGGTGTCTGTAGTGTGTTCTTCCTTCTTCTTCTGTTGACGTAACTGCTCACTACAATGTGGGGGCTGGGCCTGTGTTTCTCGATCGTCCTCTGTGGCGTCGCCTTATCTCGTTCCGTTAGCAGAGTCATTGTGGGCTTTTCGTGACCACCCTGCGTGGGAGGGGGAGAGATTAGGGAGGGATGAGCCGAGGAGGGGGGGAGGGGGGGGTGTTAGCAGAATTGGGGACAGAGAAGTGGGATACTTTGCTTGTTCTTTCTTTAGCAGAATTGAAGGCCAGGGTGTTGTAGAGCATAGTAAATGAGAAAGCATAATAACAGGCATAGGCTGAAGAAGAAGAAGAAGAAGAAGAAGAAGAAGAAGAAGAAGAAAGGGAAAGAAAAGATGATGAGAAACCGAGGCAAGGTAGCTGTAACATCCCGAACACGACTTTACTCAAGAAAAAGAATGAAGCTCCAAAAAGTACGGGCAAAAACCAGAGTGACACTTGCGATAGAAGTCTAGTCCTAGGAATTATCAATTTATTATCGTCACCAGCAGATAACCGAAAGTCGACGAGTCACTGGTTGAAGTCCTATCGTTTCGCCCAGACTCTCCAAAGGCAGACTACTACAGAAATAACAAGCTCGAGGTCCGTCATCGCCCGCAGTACAGAAGATGCCAGAGAACTTTGTTGAAGAAAGAACACTGCCACAGTTCGAGGCCAAAACGTGTAACCGGTATTCGGGGCCAATACAGGGTATCGCCGTAATTTGACACTATTATTCCCTAAGCGGAAAGAGCTGGGTTCGATACCTCAAAAAAAAAACAGTACTGATGTCCATGCGGAACCGTAGTCATCGTTGGTATGTACGAAAAGCAAGGAACACAGATCGGACAGCTTCTTCCCCAGCTTCTTCCCAAGAATCGGCATATTCAAATAGAGTTGGCTATGGACGTCAATCAGACACTATCTACAGCTTTTTCCACGTTATCGAGGAACCTAAAATTCGTTTCTATATTGTTTTATGTAAATTACACTAGAGGCTTCATGAGCCGAGCAAGGACTCGAGGCATCCCAACGTCACATCGAAGGATCCGTTCGTTGAACCTGGGCCTACTATTACCATGCAATTCGTTGTCACTTGCGCTGCCCAATGTGTCTATTCGTGTCTGCCTCTCTATCCCGTGTGTTGTGCATCTGCGTGTGTATCTTGCTACCACTGTGTGTGTGTGTGTGTGTGTGTGTGTGTGTGTGTGTGTGTGTGTGTGTGTGTGTGTGTGTGTGTGTGTGTGTGTGTGTGCGCGTGTGTGATCTTATTCGCGGTACGCAATTCCACAAAAAAAGCAAAGACAGTGCCAGACTTTCGTCGCGCTTTCACCGACTCATCAGGAGAGAGGTATGTGTGTGTGTGTGCGTGTGTTTGTATGTGCCTGTGTGTGTTTTAGTAAATGCGCTACTGCTGTTACCCTCTCTGGGGTTCCTCTGCTTCGTATGGACTGTCATCAAGCTCATCAAAAATTGTTTATAACTTGTATCACTACATAAATAGTCTATGTACACAAAACTTTAAGGTAAACTGAAAAGCTATTTACTGGAAGGCTCCCTCGGTCTTTACGAGGATGCAGGCCCTGGGGTTGCTGTGACCGTTGTTGAAGTTGCCCCCGTCCTCGTACTGTGCCGCGCTGATCTGGACCTTGATGCACGCGTTCAGGAAGTCGCCCGGATTGCCCACGTTGAACTCGCGAGAGGCGACGTGCCTGCCGTTGCCGTACAGCCGATGATGGCACGCTTCTTTGTCCCAGCTCCCGCCCTTGAGCAGCTCGCAGTGGGCCGAGTTCACAGTCTGCACTGGCCGGGTGTCGTACCTGCACACAACGTTTTTGGTCATTTGTCGTTGTCAGTTGAACAGTCAGAAGCAGAGCGATTCCGATTGGCCTCGGATCCGAATCAGAAGAATTAGGGCACAGTTACGCAAACGGTTTCAAAATACATTTTAGGCATCGCTAAAACACACCACACCCCCACCGGATCCTGAAGCTAGCTTGTATACATTCAGCATTCTCAGCGGCATGCCGGGAATGCATTTTGAAACTCAAACCGTGACTGCGCACTAGTTTTACCTTTCTTTCCCCCCTTAAAATTACCGTAAATCGAAAGAATCAACTACACTCGTATCGCTCACCATAACCAAGCGAAGCATCCGCTGGGTCGATGGGACTCGATCCCTGAACCCACGACGAACTAACCGCAGCATAGCGATTCCCATTGACAAGATCCGAATCAAGAAGCAACCACACATTAACATGCACCAAAACACAGTCCGTCCCCAACACAACGCACCCTCATCATGACCGCGGAAAAGACAGCGAGTAAACGTTCTTAATCAGGGTGCGTTATGCTCGGGGAAACACGGTAATTTCGTATTTTGTAATTTTTTGTTTTTTTAAGAAAAAGGCGACGGTCTCGCGATACCAACAGCCTTCCTTCAGGACATCCGTTAAAATTGGAACGATACAGAGAACATTAGCATGCCCCGCCTGCGTAAGGATGACACGGATAATTCGAGAATCGGTCCAAAAACCCAAAATAAATAAATAAAAGATACCATCAGTGTTACTCGCCATTTGGATTCAAAGTTCAGTCTACATTTCAAGTGTTCATGGCTGTACGCATTTAGTTAGGCTCATGGGTGGTAATTATTTCTGCTGACAAGGGAAGGGATTCAATCCAAACATCAACCTGCTGAAGATAAAAAAAAGAAAAAGAAGAGTGCAATGGTGCGCATCTGGTGGGTCGGGGCTCGAAAACGCTGCTGAGGCGCATTATTTTCATCAGAGAACGAATCAATCACTCACTCGCGCACTCAATCAATCAATCAAGCAAGCAAGCAAGCAATCACTGCTGTATCCGAAGTGAAAGTTTCACCAGATACGACTATAATGATCGGGCGTTCGTTCGACTCGGTTGAAAAGGGTAGCACTTTCGTAAATGTGTCTGACTGCAATTACGTCCAAGCCCAAATGCATCTGACCGCAATCACATCCAGGGCTACTCCAGAAAGTCCAAGCCCAAATGTTTGATTATGCTCAGTGTGATTACGCTGTTACAGACAATTTGTGCCCTCGGGTCTGGAGCTTCATTCGCCTTCAACGAACACCGCGGCCTTCGGTAATGAAGAAAGAGAGCAGACCCTGTGCTCAAATCTGCGGTGCTCGTTGAAGTCGAGAAAGAAATTAGAATATGCAGGACAGATTAATCTGACCACGATTTCAAAACTACCACGGATGAATCCGACGACAATTTGAAAACCATCAGGGATGAATCTGAACACAAATTACAGGACTGCAATCGGGACCAGCCTCGAGACAGTGGGCTCGGCGACGACAAGGAGGATGGAGATGGTACTGATTTGGCCTCCGTAACCATCGTTCTCGTTTTCGCTGTGCATCCAATGCTAATAGAGAAGAAAGAAAGAAAGAGAAGGGTTAATTGCAAAAAAGATTGCTTTCTCCAGGTTTCTTTGCAAAAAATAGAGTTTTCGTTGCAGCGATACCGGGTTCCCATAGTTTGCCAGCAAAAGTGAAACACAGCGTTTTGCCAAGTTTCACAGCAAATGACCCCCAGGACTCTGGCCTCGGGTACTCAGGGACTCAGCGTTCTGGCCTCAGGTACTCAGGGACTCAGGGATGCATCATTTTGTTTTTCCAACGTTTTTTTCAATTGTTTTTTTTCCCCACGGGCGTGGCCGAGGCATCTCGTCCATGGGCACGCACGAGTTAAAAAAAAAAAAAGCTTCTCGATGCTGAGTACCTGAGGCCAGAAGGCTGAGTCCCTGAGGCCAGAAGCCTTGGGGTCCTTCGCTGTGAAACTTGGCAAAACGCAGGATTTTTTTTTTTTGCTGGCAAACTATGGGAACCCGGTAACGCTGCAACGAAATCTCTATTTTTGTAAAGGCAACTTCGAACGGACAATTTTTTTGCTGCCAAGCCTCGAGAAAGCAATATTTTTGCAATTAACCCAAGCAAGAGAGAAAGGAACGAAACGACAGGAGGAAACGAACCGCCCAAAGCATGGAAACGCAAAAAAAAAATAGAGACGAAGGAAAGAAACAGCGCGAAAAGAAGCAATGAAAAGGAGAGTACGACGGAAAAGGAAAGGTAACGTAACTTAATAAACATACAAAAAAAGAAGGCAAAAAAACAACTTTCAAACTTCTCTTAGTCTCCTGGATGTACATAAGCGCAATCACGTCGATAGCGACATGGAAACGTCACCCAGTGTGCGCACGCATTTAGTGGAGTAGGGGACAGAGAAACTGACTCACCCATCCCGGTGCAGAATGTGACCGCACTGAACGTATATATTGTTGTCGCCCTTGCGAATGAGCTTGACGGTCGGGACATCTTTCTCGTGACCATAGAAGTAGAAATCGCAGTCCTTCAGCGGACTCCCGCAGGATCCTGCGCAACTGCTGCCATTGCAAGCAGGCGGAGTMGGAGGCGATGGCGGTGATGGCGGTTTGCAGTCGTCCCCGTTACAAGGAGGCGGCGATGGCGGTTCGCAGTCGCTACCATTGCAAGGACGCGGAGTCGGAGGCGATGGCGGTGATGGCGGTTTGCAGTCGTCCCCGTTACAAGGCGGCGGCGATGGCGG
>BFEA01000437.1:4527-25417 GCA_003427395.1 Chara braunii
CCCYYCAAATTCAATTTATTTGCAGTATGCCCCTCTGACGGCCAACTTACCCTGTCACACCCCTCTGACAACGATTGAATGAAATTTCCAAAAAACCCCTGGCGGTGTGGTTTGGGCCTGAAATATGTTCAACATGCCAGGTGACTTGGACCAGACAGCAGTTATAGGCACCAGGGCTAAGCAGATGTTGCACCGAGCCCTGGTTGAAGCATGATAGGGAGAGAGCCTTGTAAGTTGTCACTTTGACCCCAGGCTCAAGCAGTGTTGTCTTTCTATCGGCCCCACTTACTACAGTAACCCCTTGTTCGTTTCCTGGTGGTCATTGGCTGTCTTTTTATCATCTGGAGGAACCCAGGCCTCTGTTATCAGTTGGAGCGTAACCACGCCATCCTAACCAGTTCCGCATGGACTTYATCTAACAGTTCTCCCTACCAATTCTCCCTCATTTAACTGCCACGTCGTCAAAATGGACATTATTTATTTTTGAACAAAATTGAAACCGAGTCTTTTGGCCAAAAACAGGTCCAAATTTGCTTCTCCTGACGGTACGGCGTTCTTAAAATGCCCGACCCCCTGGATGTATCTGGTCTTAAGCTCAGTCCACATCAGTGCCGTAGCACCGGTCACTGGTCATGGGGTCTGTGAACGAGGGCTGGTCACCGGTCACGATTTTCGTGACCGGCACTCGTTGACAGAGTTGACGTTGAGCGGGAAGGTTTTTTTTTTTTTTTCTGGCTGGGGGGAAAGGGGGGTTGTTTTATTTTTTATAGGAGGGTGGGGGACATAAGAGGTAAATCACCATAATTTTTTCAAAAAAAAAAAATCAGGAATAATATTGTTTTTTTAATTAAAAACGAAAACAAAAATGCAACCAGCCAAAATAAGGATTTTCGTTTGTTATTTTGTAGGTTATTTCGATTTTTTTATTTTTTTTTCAATGTCATCACGCTGTGGGGCTTGAGGCTACTGTAGCTGAGTGAGCTCCAAAAAAAAAAAGAAACACCACTCTTTCGTGGTCAGCCTGTTCACAGTACACCAAATGAACGGCCGGTCACGTTCAAGTGACCGGTGCCGGTCACGTTCAATTGACCGGTACCAGTCACGTTCACGGGTCCAGCACTGGTCCACATACATCCAGGCGGTCCAGCATTTTAAGAACGCTGCACCCTCAGGAGCCAAAATTTTGGACTTGTTTTCGGCCAAAAAACTCGGTTTCAATTTCGTTCAAAAAATAAAAAATGTCCATTTGACGAAATGGTAGTTATTTGTTCCTATCTTGGTCATCAACTAAACCTCTCTAGTCGCTGTAGTTCCGTGTAATTGGCAGCTTACCACGGGAAGGGACCCTAGCCTCTTTTTAGCAATTCGCTAATGGTGCGATCTAATTGACGGATCTCACCATTCTTTTCTTTTCCTTTTGGTGCACTCTTTAGACCCGCATAATGTTGTTCCTCCCCTAGGGTTGGCACTCATTTGGTCTCGGGATTTATGCTCATGATCCGCCTTGCTCACTCTTTGTTGTCTCCCTCTTGTATTCTTGACAGGCAGACCACTCTCGGGCTAAAGGAGGAGCGCGGAAGAAAGCGCAAGAGACTCGGAGAGAGAGAGAGAGAGAGAGAGAGAGAGAGAGAGAGAGAGAGAGAGAGAGAAGGAGAAAGAATTGCTGCATCTGCTGACATCATGTTGCCATTGGCAGCATGACGGGCGTCCTGTGTTCCCGCTGGAATTCAATATGGAGAACAGCCACATGGTTTCTCTCTCTCTAGTCAGTAGAAAAGGCACTCCCGCGCAACCATCAGGTTGGAATTCTATTTAGTTGACGTTGTGACTGGTGCCATTGTTCGCCCTCTCTCTCGCAAACTCGTTCTCTCTTTCTCTCTCTCTCTCTCTCTCTCTCTCTCTCTCTCTCTCTCTCTCTCTCTCTCTCTCTCTCTCTCTCTCTCTCTCTCTTCTTGTCTGGAGATTTTTCCACACCTCGATATGTTCTCCTACTGTAGACTAGTTCTCCTGTCGGAGGGAGGCTGGCCTACAGGGCAGCAACAACATCTCTTGCACATCAACTTTCTCTTCTTGTGTGGCGTTCTCCCTCCCCTACCTCCTATTCTTTTGTCTTCTATGCATAGTA
The DNA here is from genome assembly GCA_003427395.1 of Chara braunii. NCBI lineage: Eukaryota > Viridiplantae > Streptophyta > Charophyceae > Charales > Characeae > Chara > Chara braunii. The sequence continues at coordinate 6,653 of BFEA01000437.1, forward strand.
ATGTAGTATAGTTTTGCCTTTTCTACCTCGGACATATTTATGCATGGTGACGTGACGGATCGAAAGTCAGAAGCTGCCGACATTTCTTCTTTTCTTTTTCCCAAGGGGGCGGGACCCACTACAGACGTTGTAAAGCGACTTGCTGGTGTTTTCAATCACGTGCGGCCTTTCGTGTCAGACACATACAGTCTGTGGATGGAGACTGATATCCATGGCCCGGCACCCACCTGTTTGTGCAACCATGAAGTTTCGTGGCTGGGGCGTCAACCAATAGGCCCGTGTTCTAGAAAGGCTTCGTACTTCTTTTGATTTTTTTATTCGAATTCCACTGTTCATCTATTGCATTTTTGTCCATTTTTGAGGTCGGGGGTGATTTTGCAAATTTGCAACGTTTCCTCTTTGCTTCCTCGCCGCTCTTTCCACGCATTAACCGGCGTAGCAATAGCACTACGGATGTGTGATTGCGTACTCTTCCTCCATAACCTCCATACCCTCCATAATGTACTGCACTGGTGTGATTAAACAGATGACATTGTGTGTGTTTTAGTCACTTTGACTGATCTCCACTCATGAGATTGGCAAAGCAGAACGACAACGTTCAGATGACACAGTCAGCCCATTGGCTGACCGAAGAACCCATCCTCAAAAACAGGCGACGAATTCGCTGCCTCGTTGCCTATTGGCTGACAGGAGAACCCAGAAAGTCCTTTTGCTTTCTTTAATTGACAGACAAAAGAGGTTTTAAAATCTGCAAAAATCGGGAAAACCATTTAAATTTCTTTTTGTTGCAAAAAAAGCCTCACAAATGTTGTACAACGCTGCTTGTGGGTCCCGACCCCAGCTCTACAAACTTCCTTTTTTTATTCAAACTTCATGATGCAACGCAACTGCTACAAGAGATGGTCAGTCACAGACTGCCCCATTGCCGGAGCATGGCGGCCTCTTCTAGTCTCCACATCTCTTTTTTCTTCTGCCCTCTCTCTGCACTGTGTGCCCTGATAGGGCAAAACATTGCGCATTACTTATCTTGTTCCTCTCTTCCCTTGACGGCGGACTAGATTCAAGTTCATTCACCACAATTTCAAGACACCCTGCTTCATCTCATGATGCGTCCTGAAGATGCTGGTGGATTTCACTTCTCCCTCTTAGTCATAACCCACTGCCACCTCCATCCCCGCTTCCCGCGAAATATGAGCCTGAGGGTATACTCAGTACTCACACACTTCCACAGCTTCAACTGAATTGAGGACCTAGTTTAGGTCAGATACGTACACAACCTGTGCCAGATGCATTCTGGATAGACATTGAGTGTGGCTCTATTTTTGTCGACACCAGGAATTGGACTGTTGTTCCCCTCTGTGTAATTCTACTGTTTTTTTTTTGGGGGGGGGGAGTGTGTCTTGTGGGGGGGAGATAATTGGTGGAAAGCACCCAAGCGGAAACCTTTTTGGTTTTGGGTGTGAGACAAAACCCGGGCCAGTACTATGCGCCCAGGGAAAACGATAGGTTTGTTTTTTCACCCCGCGTCGGGCCCTACCTGGGGAGAAAAGAATTCGTGGGGCTAGTTTTTTGAACTTTTTTCCTTTTTCTTTTCTTGTCTGAGACCACAGCCTAACCCTGTAGATGTGATGACAGGCAGCCTGACACCACGGCCGTCGGTACTTTCTTTGCGTTTTGAACTCTGTGCCTGTTTTCTTTCCCGGGGCATATGTTTTTGGCTCATTCTATACTCGAGAGTGACATCAACATACTTGCCCTTTTAGAAAAACTCTCTCTCTCTCTCTCTCTCTCTCTCTCTCTCTCTCTNTCTCTCTCTCTCTCTCTCTCTCTCTCTCTCTCTCTCTCTCTCTCTCTCTCTCTCTCTCTCTCTCTCTCTCTCTCTCTCTCTCTCCCCCCTACCCTTGTCCTTGCTTGGCTAGAGAATAGACTATGATCCAGGCAGCTTCAAGGTCCGAATCCATCTTTTTGGAAAGCTTGAAAAAAAGAAGTTAAAGAGTTCTATACAGGTATAATTCACCATTCTGAAGCGAAAGCTGAGGCCTGGGGCAGTCGAGCAAATATCCAGTAGGGAGACGATTAGCCAGCGCGGCCCTGCAGATGAGACGAGACCTTCAGTGCGGCATCAATCGGATCTCGTGAGCATCAGCAATGGCAGGTCGTGATGTGCAGAAGGAACTCAAGCTGACACTGAAGTTTCAGGAGCGACGTAGCATTGTCGGGAACAAAGATCATTTTGATGTGCACCCTAGCAAGCCATGGATCGTTTTTTTTTCTGCTGAACACCCTCCATGCCTTCAAGTGTGGAATTATGATGATGAGCAGCAGGTTGCCGTCCGGCCTTGTAACCGTGGACATTATTGTGAAGCCAAATTCCTACCCCAGAAAGATCAGGTAGTGGTTGCTGACGGGTACTTGGAGTGCAAGGTGGTTGTGTATGAGATCTTGCAAACAGCCGACCTTGAGATGCGAGAAATTGTCAGCAAATCGCTGCGTTCAGATTATTTCGGCAGTACTTGGGCTGTACATTCCGGAGCACAATGCGTAGTATGGATTGCGAACGGACGGAATGGTGCCCAAGCAATTGAGTTTTGCGATTTCGACCAGGATTTGCACAAATGGAAAGCGCTGGATCCACACACCATTGATACAGTAACCATTTTGCAATTCCATGCTCTGGAATCGCACATTTTTTTGACCGCGCATAAGAAGGGGGTAGTCAAGGTATGGGATGCTAAGAAGATGGCTGTCCTCCAAACATTTGAATCAGAGAGGCGAGTTACTTCTATACGATTCTGCGCTAAACCACGGAAGCCGCTTATCATCACGGGGCATAAATCTGGCAAGCTACAGGTCTGGGATTACCACAGGAAAGAATGTGTGACCACTTGCGATGCACACGAAAAGGCGGTGGTGCAAGCGTTCTTCCATCCATATTTGCCGTACATCTTGAGCGCATCCAAGGACGGGACCATCAAAGTCTGGAGTGATTCAAATTATCAGTTGATTAAAATGCTATGCAGTGGCCAGGAGGTATTGGCACAGACTCCACAGAGCATTCTGTGTAGGAACTACAGTATGCTGGTCCTTCCTTGTGAGAGGACATTGCGTTTCATTAGCATACTCGACGTCGTAGACGACGAGTGTCCCAAGACTCCCAAGCCCGACTCAGAGGAGACGTGTTTCATTACAATAGAAGGTTGTCCCAAGCCCAACTTTGAGGGGAGATTGAAAATGGAAGTGGGAAATGTGAGAGAAGAGTCTGCCAAGGGACTGCAATTTGCGGAAGCAGATGTACCGAGAATAAAGCAGCTGGAGACCGATTTAAGCACGTTGAAGGAGGATAGCGAGGAGGAGAGGAGGGCACTCGAAGAGGAATTGGAAGAAGAGAAGAGAAGGCATGCACAACGGGTAAAGGAGCTTGAGACTGAGCTAATCACTATGGGGATTGAGAGAGACAGCTCAGACAAAGAGAAGTTGGAGGTATTTAGACGATCAGAGCAAGAGAGGGAAATCCAGTTAGAGAGGGTCAAGCAGCTGGAGAATGAGGTAGGCAATCTGTTGTCTGAAAAGGAGGCACTCAAAGAGATATGTGAAAAATCAAACGTCAAGGTTCAAGAACTGGATTGCAAGTTGAAGATCATGGAAGGTTGCGCAGGTCAGCGAGAGTTTTCCCTACACGAGTTGACGACTGCCACAAACGGCTTCCATGATAGCTGCAAACTAGAACAACGACATTACGGATGTGTTTACATGGGAACGATCGCTGTAAAGAGACTCGGGGATGGAAACAGCGCGAAAACCTATCAGAATGTCCGGTTAACGAGGGAGATTGTGGACCTGTTGAAGGCTCTTCGACACCCCCACCTCCAGACCCTTCTTGGAGTGTGCTTCGAAGAAAATTGTCTGGTTTACGAGCATATGGCCGGAGGAAATGTGACAGAATGGATCTCATCCACCCAAGGATCACAAAAGGGCTTCTTGCCATGGCACATCCGCCTGCGGATTATGGCTCAGGTTGCTCAAGCCTTGTCCTTCCTTCACTCCAGCAAGTCGCTAGCAGGTGGCCCTATCATCCATTGTGCTATCAAGCCCGAAAACATTTCTCTGGATAGTAATTTTAACGCCAAGATCATGGAGGTTGATATGGCCTTGCTCGGCCATCTGGTTACAAATGACGGTGAAACGTGCGGTACGAATCCGTTCGGAGAAGGCGATGCAAAGTACATGGCCCCAGAATTCTTTCAAATAAGGGTCTTCACCCCCCAGACTGATATTTTCGCATTTGGCATCACTATCCTAGAGATGCTCACCGGGAAGTTAACGAATGCATTGGGAATCATGGAAGATGCACTGGAAATTGACAAAGATGTTGCAATCTTCAGAAGTATTCTTGACCCGAACGCAGGAAGTTGGGACATTGATCTGGCCTTGGAAGCGGCACAAGTGGGGCTGAGATGTGCGAGCATGAGACGCCACCGACCGAGCATGACGACAGGTGAAGGTGCCATTCTGCCTGTGCTGGAAGGTATCGCTCATAGAGCGAAACTTGCCGACTCGAATAGATCATAGATGTATGAAGGATGGGCCTTTGTGAGTAAGGTAGTCATAGTGCACCGTACGGAGGACCGGAGGTGGAAGGGTGTGTTAGAGAAGGATGAATACGTCGAATAGGGATGTCAAGTTTTTTTTGTTTTTTTTTTTAATTAATGTAGTCATAGAAAAACCTTGCCCCAGGTTACTGATGAAAGTGATAGGAGCATCCCCCATTTGTACCGTGTGGCTGTCGGGGAGTGTTGGCTCCAGTCTATTGGTGGGGATGCAAAGCTTGATGATGGCATTTGCATGCTCTCACTTTACGGCATAGAGATTCTCCAGTCTACCTGCAGATAGATTTCAGACATGATCATTACTGCAAGAACAAGAAAACAGTACTTGGTCGGATGGACAGTCAATCCCCTCGTTAGAGGGAAATCAATGCTGGTCCTCTTGGTTGAACTGGATGTGATCTTGTCTGTGGGACGCTGGACACGGTTTCCAGCAGGTGCAGCTCCCCACCAATAGACTGGAGCCAGCCACAATTGAGGGTGTCTGCTATTGGGGGATGCTCTTATCGGCCCCAATACCCCCCCCCTCCCCACTTTGTAACACTGGAAAAAAAAAAAAAAAAAAACTTAGACTGGTTGGCCTGTTGAAGAGTACTCCGGTAGCTGGGCTTTTGGTCTCGGTCTTCTGGTTAGTGTTAGTGAATGTTGGCATACTCTCAGCTGACCTGGTGCTCGCAAATTGTCTTACATATGTGTTGACATGGGATGGTGGGCCCGGTTCCCAGCACGTGTTGCCTATGTATCCCCAGCGGCCGCAGTCACCGCGGGCATGACCGCGGCCCGCGGTCATGACCGTTGCTGGCGCGGTCTTTTTTTTTGTTTTCACGATCAATCCATCAATCAAATCATTTTATTTTTATTTTTCAATACCCAGACCCAAAAATGTATATATATTGTTTTCAATGGGGAGGGGCTACCGGTAAAACGAGTGGGGAATGAAGGACAGGTTTCGGGCGCGACGAGATAGAGCGCCACCTTTTATGTTTTTCGCTTTTCTTTGGGAATTATTTGCTTTTTTCAGACAGCGACGACGCAGCGCGGGAAGATTTTTCAAAATTTGAACCCTGACGAGAGCTAGAAGTAGGCATCGATGTAGTATTTATACCGTAGAGGAGAGAAGAGAACTTACCTTTCGTTTGCCCCTGACGACGCTGAGCTGGCGCCAGCGACTCTCGTCATAGTCCATGAGCTACATGGAGCACCGTAGGATGTACACATCGAAGGGACTATTTACGCGAGTTGAAAAGGGCTACAGCCTTGAGACATCATAATTGAATTGACCGGCCCCAGGTAATTCACAATTATTTTATTTTCGGTCGTCTAATTGCATCTGGATTGATACATCAACTAAAGATAGACCCATTCATACTCTCGCCATTTTCACGTTTGCGGTGTGAAAGTCGAAAATCACAGCAGACATAAAGCACAAAACGCTCAATTAGCCTCATAACAAAAAAAAAAAAAAGCAATGACTTCAGACAGACGAAGGGATCAATTTAAGCTGCGTCTTTCTCGGTTTTACAACCCTCTGGAGATTGTTTGGACACGAAAAAGGATCGATGTCAGGATTTTTTTTTTTTTTTTTTTAAGGAATAAAAAGGATTGATTCGAGCGAGGCGCTCGTTGTGACGTGAAATGATATCTATCAGCGCAATCTCCTGAAATCAATTGCCACCCTACGTGAAGATATACGTACAGCGATCAGAACGACCCTCATGCATGCATAGAGCAACCACCTAGGCCCTCATTCATGCATTATAGACCGATCAGCAAGATAGCACATCGAGTCCCGCCGGCACCCACGCTGATCGCGACCTGACCATAGACGTGGCCTCAACCGTCCGATCAGTCGTGTAACACGTGCTCACGCCGAGCCACGAACGTCGGACACGTGTTCTCTTCCGAAACCACGCTTCAGACACTGAGAAACTGTTGACCCCTCAACTTTTGCGTCTCCAATCAAACAAAGCGACACAGTGGACATACATCGTTTTACTCAGCAGTCGGACAATCTGATCGCCACATCATATTCCACATCATCACGAAAAGAGAGAGAGAGAGAGAGAGAGAGAGAGAGAGAGAGAGAGAGAGAGAGAGAGAGAGAGAGAGAGAGAGAGAGAAGGTCGTCTATACCTTCATGGCCAGACAATCTTGTATAAACCGGTAAACAATGAGTAAACATATCGCCCTATTGCGGGAGCAGAGATAGAAAATGGAACCAGCAACAGCAAAGCATTTTCCAAAGAGAGGATCAATAGCGGGCACTATGGGCTACGTGACACCCTCGGCCAGAAAGGAGGACCCCAAACTGTCCCAAAAAAACTCCAAACTAACAAAACAGGAGTTGAAGCAGTACTACTGTCTCCCCATTCATAACTGCTATCTGGTTCAACCCAGGGACAAAAACAACAAACAAGAAGAGGGAAAAAAAATGTTGGGTTTGTATAAACTGCGGAGGACATAACGCTAAATTGCCAAACTGACGTGTTGGCAAGAACAGGAGGAAATGCAATACTATGATTCCTATCCCCCCCAAAAAAAGGCTCGCCATAGTTCACAGTGATGACTGACTGAAAGAGGAAGGAGCCTCAGAGATTACAAGCGTATTTGCCATAAAATGATTATTAAAATCTACCAACTTTTTTGGGTAAGTTTTAAAAACAGTGCGTTCGCGGTAGTTTCACAGCAAAAATAATGGAGGGTGCCAAGTTGCATTGAAAAAATACATTTTTCGTTGCAGCTTTACAGTATTCGCGGTCCCACTCTCGCTGCAAAAATACATTATCTTTCTTTCGGACCCCAACAACATTTCCGCTGGGAAACTTCGAAAAAATGCGGTATATCAGGTTCTGCAATTACCGGGGCCAGCTCTTTTTGTGGCAGGGCTAGTGCAATTGGCAATCCTTTCCAGCCGACCATCTGTGAATGACGAGAACACGCCTCTTTTTTTTTTTTTTTTTTTTAATAAGAAAATAATTTAAAACCCGCCCGTTTTCCGTAAACTTGAAGTGTCAGCATGGTTAGGAAAGTAGGGAGGGGACGGTAAGGGGCTGTCTCTTATACACATCTAGATGTGTATAAGAGACAGGTCTTGAGAATATGATGTTGTGTAAGGGGGCAGAAAACCTAGCTGGCACGCGTCACGTCAGAAAAGCGAAAGCTGTTCCACCTTAGGGCCAGATCCCACGGGCAAAGAGGATTGGAAAAAGTGGCTGAATCTGGACGTGTTCCACACAGAGATGCAGAGAAGCAGATCAGTCACAATGTTTTGCACATCTCCACAAACACGTCCAGATTCAGACTCTTTTTCGCATCCTCTTTGCCAGTGGGATCTGCTCCTTAGTGAGCTCGCAGGGGAGGTTCTTGGGGGAATGTGCAAAATGGAGAGAGTGTTTTCTTCCCGAAGCTGCGATGCACCTGCCATCTACATGACAGCTGTTTTTCATTTTTCTTTCTCTTATCTCTTTCGTTTTTTTCTCACCCCTTCCCCACGCCCCCACCTCTCTTTTTCTGCTTTCTCCCTGAACTGGCTTTCGTATTTTATCATGGTCCCAGTGCCCAATGCAAAAGGGGCTCGTTAGACACTCCTCGGGCGCGTCAAGTCCCCGAGTTCCAGTCGGGGAAAAAAAAGGTGAAAACACTCCGAAGAAAATTCCTTGGGCTGTCCTTCTGGACATCCGTTAAAATTGGAACGATACAGAGAAGATTAGCATGGCCCCTGCTCAAGGATGACAAACAACAAAAAAAAGTAAAAAAAAATAATAATAATAAAAAAATTCCTTGGGCTCCGAGGATTCCCCAGCCATTTCTTCCTTTTGCCCAAGGTCCCTTGGGCAAAAGGAATCCGCTTTTCACAGAGAGGAGCGGGCCCATGGGTAGAGAGACATTACAACCGAGAAGCTGGATCGTGGCGGCACCCTATTGGCTGAAGGCCTCAAGCACATTTGATTTTCTTTCTCTTTTCTTTTTTCTTTCTGACATCGCTCGAAGGAAATGTCCTCGGGCGACGTCCCCGAGGACAGGTGGAACGAAGGGCCCAAATCTCCCTTTGAACCAAAAGGAATTTTTCCTTTTGCCTGAGGATTTCAATAGGAGTGTCTAACGAGGCCCACGTACACATGAAAAAACAGTATCACACCACTACCATTACCCAGCTTTAGCTTTAGCAGATAAAAAAAGACCCTCACACCAGGGTGAGCTCCCCGCTTTCTACAATAATCCTTCCTCCTAGATTTTTGTCATGTAGTCTGGCAGATGGCGAGTGCGTTGCACCTTCTGGAGGAAGATACTCTCTCCATCTTGCACATTCTCTGAAAAACCTCTTCTGCCAGCTCCATGTAGTAAATGGGAAAAAAAAACAGAAACAAACAAACAGAAAAACCCGGCCATTGTGGTCCTGAGGCCCAAAGCACAATATTTTTGGAGTAGGCGGCGAAATGCCGTATACTGGTGGTTCAAGCGAAATCCTCTCAGATTTCCTATTGCAAATAAAGAAATCCTCAAGAGCGGAGCAAAAATCAATCATCAGTAATCATCAGTAATCATCAGCAATCATGGATATCTTTGAGCCTCTACAGATACCGGATCCAGGATTTCAGTGGCGGTAGAGGCTCATCTGAAGCCGGATGAACCTGCGATGTTTAGTGGTCTACTTTAGCGGATGCCAGAAAGACGCTGGCCGTCGTGGCCGGTGCTGGGGCATTGCCCTGTAACCTGTTTAGATAGGAGCGTGAGGCCCGGTTACCCCCCAGTAGAGAGATCTGGGGATTCGTCGAGGCAATCTATGGCTAACCGGGGCCTGCTGCCAGGACAATGATGGTCGGAGCTGGGGTGGGCCTTAGGCTCCGACCCCACTGGCTGGCGGTAGCCGCCCGCCAGCCTTTGAAGAAAATGTTTTGAGATCCCACTGCTGGCGGTAAACGCAAGCACTTTTGTTTCCACTCTGCCTACCTCCGCTTTTGTATCACACCAACCAATCCCCATGCCTCCTTTCCGCACGGGATGGCTGGTACGCTGGCCAATGTCTAGAGTCCGCCAGCATACCAGCCATTCCGTGCGGAAAGGAGGCACGGGGATTGGTTGGTGTGCTGAAAAAGCGGAGGCAAACTTGCCCGACAAGGCAAGTCTTCCTTATCGGGTAACAGAAACCTTGGGAAGTGCCGAAAATTGCTGTGGCAGTGGAGTCCCATTTCGCTTTCACATTCCCGTCGGCTACGATTTGTGATGGCGGTCATTGGCGGATGCTTTCCTGGCCGCCAGCTACTGCCAGCCAGTGGGGTCCGAGCTTTACTGCACTTTGCAACCTACCAATTGTATCCTTTGCACTACTTCAAGCACAAGATACATTTCAGTCTTCAGAATATTAGGCTGTGGAGAGAGGGTAGAAAACCTACCTGGCAGCCTGGCACACGTCACATCAGAAAAGCGAAAGCTGTTCAACCTTAAACTACCAGTACATCCAGCTATCCGCCGCGGGCCCTTTTCGAAGACTGCCCGCTGCCTATTCGATTTATCTACGGCGCCGTCCCTCTGAATTTTTTGTAGGCGACGAGTTTTCTTTTCAGCAAGGCTGGGGCCATGTACTGGCGGTTTAATGAGCTCGCAGGGGAGGTTCTTGGTAGAATATGTAAAATTGAGAGAATATTTTCCTCCGGAAGTTGCTATGCACCCGCCATCTACATGACAGCTGTTTTTCATTTTTCCTTTGTGTTCTCTCTTTCGTTTTTCTTCCCCCCACCCCACCCCACCCCACCCCACCCCACCCACCCACCCACCCACCCTTCCTTTTTTTCTTCTTTTTGCCTGGACAAAAAAAAAAGAATTGTCAGTAATCATAAGACTTTTCGAGTGCGATCTTGAACCCAGCGTCTCTCAGCGCTCCCAACGTCCACTCAATATGTTGTGCATGTCCGTGATAGGTCTCCGAGTAGACAAGGATATCGTCCATGTATACGATCACGCAGAAGTTGATCATTCCCTGAGTTAGCCGTGTCTTGTCGACGAAGTTTTGGAACGCCATGCTCATCGCTCGCTGAAACGTGGCAGGCGCATTGCAGATCCCCATCGGACACCGAACCCACTGCCACGTGCCTTCAAACAACACGAAGGCTGTCTTTGGTCGATCTTCCTCCTTAACCAGAATGTGATGGAAGCCATGCCGAATATCAAACTTACTGAAATAATTAGCGCATCCAATCGCATCCAGCAAATCATCAATCTGGAGGAGGGGATACACATCTTTGATCGTGATTTCATTTAGCTTGCGATAATCAATGCATATGCGAATTGATCTGTTTTTCTTCGGTACTGGCACTACTGGAAATGACCATGGTCCGGTGGCGGGTTCGATCCGCCCGCTTGCTTCGAATTCCCGAATTCGTTCGAGAGCCTTCTTCCGTTCTATCAGGGAGTATCGGTAAGGCTTGCAGTGGATGGGGGAATGATTTCCTGTTTGAATTTCATGTTGAATAACCAACGTATCGGTTACGCTAATCGCTCCCTGATATTCTATCAGAATGTCTGCAATCACACGGTGAATCTCATCAGGTACGCACTATGGGACGTGTAACTCAAATAGTTGATCCCAGATCCGTACGTCGATCTGCTTCGTGCATGCCTGTTTCGCCACATAGGGTGGTGGCGCAGAGATAAACGAATGGTCCGATCGCCAGGAGAACATCGTGGCCATCATCTGGGCGTCTTCCTCCCGGATAGCCACGTGTCCCTCCGGGGTGATCCCATCATAGATATCTTGCCATGGTACGGTTTTTGTGGCGATCTTTACTCCGAGCTCGTCGGATTCAGCCTCGAGGCGCCCAGGGGGTTCCAGAGAACTGGCCTCCGCCCCTAGACGTAACAGTCGTACTTCCTTTGCGGGTGTTAGTAGGGACTTCGGTAGATCTGTGATATCACAGTAATGCTTCTTGTCGTTATATCGGGCGAGGAAAGGGGAAATTCCTTCGTATAGGGTTTGAGGGGGTTCCAAAGAATCAACCATCCTCGAAATCTGTACGAGGGGTTCACCCAAAATCATCGTCTTGGTCCTTTGGATGTTCCGACCGGTTTAATGCATCGTTCTCGCAATCGTTCTGGGCGGCGGGTAATAGATACGGTGTCGTGCTAGCTTCAGAATTTCTGGATCATTTTCGCCACTGCTATCTGCATCCTTCGATGATGGCTCATCGTCCGTGGAATTTTCCCAGGTGATCATACGAAGAGTCCCCACTATCATTGGCGAGACTCGCGGGACTGCGTTGATGGAAGTACGAAGAGTTAGTCTCATAGGTACAACATAGGGCTTTCCTCCCGTATTTCGGAGCATGATTGATCATCGCTCACAATCCAAGTTCGCAAGTAATGCTACAAGAGCAGGAAAGTCAAAATGAACATTGTAGGTATTTACGTCTAATACCATGACATCTTCCAGCGCATGCACCTTTCCTAATCGAAAAGCGACATTGGTCATTCTTCTCACTGTTTTAATCTTTTCTTCATCTGTCGATACGAGCTGATCTTTTTTCGAAAGCATAATCATATCGTTTCTCCTACCTGGCTTCTCAACTACTCGCAACGAAATAGCCAAAACGATAGCTCCGGAATCGATGATCGTATTGTACGATATTCCCCATATTTCAATATCGCACTCCGCAAATTTTCAAGGGATAGCTTTAATCCGTAGGAAATGATCGTCTTTCTGTATTAGTCCTACCCGTATTGGATCTGACGTGCTAGCCGCATTTTCATCTGGCGTGGGGCTTTTAGCCTTTATGTTCGGTGTTCGAGTGAGGGCGAATCGTTTCCGATTCGCCTTACAGTGTTGTAACATCTGCTCATTAACCTGTTCAGAGATCAAGAGCAAATGACCGATTGGAAGTGGAATCCGATGGTCCAAAGCTCGGACGATGTTCAACACATCTATTTCCCCAGTGACGGACGAAGGTGGGTCCTCCCGACTTCATCTCTCCTGGAGAAGATCGCCACTCCGCCACCGCTTTCTGTTCCGGCGCTGGTCTAATTGTTCCAATCATTCCAAGTCCCGGATAACCAAGCGACACATATTGGTCCAACGGGATGAGCTCAGCAGCTTCTTCCGCGGTAGCTAACACACTTCCTCCTCCTTCCATTTCCTCCATCAGAGCTCCTACCCGTCCGGGTCCGTTAGTGATGGGGGCTGCTGCCATGGGTGCGACCCCAACTCGTTGTTGCGGGGGCCGGTGGGGGCAGTCACGGGCTAGATGCCCGGGCTGATGGCATGCATAACAGACACTCAGATTGTTCGCGGCTCCCCCGAGAGCAGGCGCCGGGGCTAGTCCTTGTTGGATCGGGGGGGCACGCAGCTCAATGGGCCTCATGTTCCTCATCATGGCTTCAAACCGAGCGTTATGCTCTCGCTGTTCCTTTTTGTTTTCCTGGATTAGGCTAATTAATGTCTTGGTCAGTTTAAATATGGCAGTTGATTCGTTCGATCGTACGAGATTCTCGATTGGTGGCGGGGGTGCCGTCATTACGGGTGCTGGCGCCGCAAGAATAGGGACACTCGTGATTACACTCGGGGCTGGTCGTTTAGGGGCTATCTGTTCCATGTAGGTGATAGGTCCTGACACAAACCCCATATTCTCGAACTTGCTCTGCAACGCAGCCAACTCAGCTCTTGCCCTGGCGAGTTCGGACGAATCCCCTCACTAAGGATAGTCTTCTCCTTCCAGGAAGTTCGCCGCGAACTTTCGTTCCATCTCCTCTGCAGCGGCCATGATCTGTTGCAGCGTGTGATTGATGGGGGAGAACTGCTTTCGCAACTTTGCCCTTATTGTTCGGCTGCGAAGTCCATCAATAAACAAGTCTCTCCTGACTTGCTCGCCTCGCTCAGTTTTCACAAAATGCGGTAGAACCGATTTCGATACTTCGCGATAGACTCGAGAGGTTTTTGCACCCTGTCTTTGATCATGTAGAGTGCTTGTTCTGGGTGGACATAATCAAATCGATTCAGAAAATCTCGTTCGAAGGTAGGAAGATCTACCCATACATAGGTACTAAACCAGTGATGGGCATCTCCCCCTAATCGAGCAGGAATGTTTACCTGAGCTTCGTTATCGTCATACTGCTATGCTCGGAGCGTGGCCAACCATGCTCCTGCAAGATGGTGTGCAGGGTCGAACAAATAAAGATCAGGTGGCGTCATGGGAGCCCGGGCTCGTGGGGCGGGTTGACTAGGATTTGGTTGATTAGCATTCTACTGCAGATTCGGATTCTGTGCATTAGCGTTCATGTTGGCTGCCCGTCGATCAGCCGATCTACTTCAGGTGATGACGGGGTCGCGTCCACGCGCGTTCTGGGGTCGAGGTCGCCCTCGGTTAGCCAGATCGCCCAATTAGCGTGCTATTGATCCTAAGACCCGACCACGTGTCGGACTCCGATACCAACCTCACGCCCAGCGCGACTTCGTGATCGGAGTTGAGTGTGGGCCTGGAAGTGCGAAAAGGGGTGTGCCAAGGATTTTTGGGAAAGTGGGGGTGGAGTCCCTGGTCAGAACTGAGATCTCCTGTGGCAGAGTTTTTCGGGGGCACGAGTGCAATTTGGTGAAGAGGGCGGACCACTTCCGGTCATAAGGTAGATGGCATGCGCAGGTCATTCAGGGTCGGGCAAGCCATTGGTTCCGAGGGCGGCGGTTGGCGGGAGGGTCCCTTCGGTGCGGGTGGGGTTCCGATGAGTCAGGCCGTTGGGAGTTGCCACGTGGCACCGGTCGTCGCGTGTTGGGATTAGGCCTCCGGAATTCCAGGGTCCTCTGATCGCACCGTCGTCGGCAGTTTCTGCAGGGCGTATTGGGCCAGTATGGGGCTATGGCCGACCACGGGACGACGCTGAGCCGATGATACGGAAGAAGAAGACGGAAAGGAGGGAAACTAGTGGATATAACGACGAATCCGGGGTGGGTGAAGTAGTGGGTATGATCCTGATCGGGGAAGTCAGAGCACCGGGGGTCGCTGGTTGTGGCGCAGTGAAACTCCCTAGGACACAGTCGATTCTCCGTTAGGCAGGGGAATCTTCGTCGGAGGAGTTCGTTTATCCAACGGGTGAAGCAGTCCGGGTCGCATAACAAGGACTCCGAGCTCTCTGAGCGTGTCATTGTGTCATCGCAGAGCTGCGAGGTTCCTAAGGGCGTGTCCCTGCCGATGGCGATTGCCGCCTGTAAACTCGTGCAAACCGCGCAATCGAGCCGCACTTACACGTGTTTACATGGGACGATGGCGTCGTTGCTTGACGCGAAACGGCCACATTCGATCAGACAATATCCCCGCAATCGATAGTCCTCTTTGAAATTGACGAATCGACACACGGGAGTCCGTGTAGGTGCGCAGATCAAGTCGCGTTTACACGTGTCCTCGCGTGGCGTTCGTTGGGACAGATATCCGGTTGTCTAATCACTCCGTATGTTCGAGCATGCAAGATGCAACCAGCGCAACAGCCCAATCAAGAAACAAACAAAAACGAGAACAGGATTGTCGATTGCGCAAAATTCCTATCCTACTCACGAGTGCATCAAAGACAATAAACAAGGGCTAAGGCAGGGATTCGGTAGAAAGACAAGCAACCAAACATGGCATCCATACATCCATTCATTCAGCAATGTACACACAGTGCATCTGAGAGGAAAATCGCGAAGACAAGTGTGAGCAAAACCCAAGTCCTGATTCCAAAAAAACAGAAAACGGGCAGATCGCCCGGAGACGAAATCAAGATTTATATACACGAGACAGGACGGAGAAAAGATAAAGAAAATAGCAAATCCGCGTTCATCAACCTCAACTCCCTCTTCCTCTCTCTCTCTCTTCGATGCGGACAGTCCGTCGTCACGCACCAACCCACGAAGCCGTCACCCCGCTTAGTCCTCCCGCACCCGTCAGGTTCGCCCGCGCCCGCAGTCCGTCGTGGCCCGCGTCAACCCCTCGCGTTTGGCACCAGCTCGTCAGGTCGCCCGACTCCTGCTCTACTCACCTCTTACTTCACTCGTGTGCCGACCCTCTCTGATCGCGCAACCCCGAGCTTCCAACAGCAGGTTAAGAGAGCTAACTAATCGCGCAGCCGGAATCTATAGCGTGCATGCATGCGCGAAGAACACGGAATTACAAGGACTTAGAAGGAAGATTAGAGAGGGAGTACCTGCCTTCTGTATGACTGGGCCGCGGCGTGGGGGACGTAGCCGCTCTCCACGCATCGATTTGGTCATGCAAACCGTGGCTACCAAAAACGCAGTAAAAGAAAGAGATGAAGGGCGGGAAAGATGAAGCACAAGAAGAAAGATACAGTTACAATGGCGCCAACCCAAAATTACAGTAACACACCCGATTAAAGGCGCCGACTAATCAGAATTCCGTTGCAGCCGCATAAAGAAGCACGTAAGCAAAAGGCGCCGCGCAGCAAAAAAAAGTCCTAATTACAAAATTCCTAAATTCCTATCTAATGCGGAAAAGCAAAAAGCATAAGTTCCGAAAAGAAAGTCCGAAATTCCGAGGGCCAAAAAAGAATTCAAAAAAAAAAAATCAAAAGAACGAAGCAAATTCCCGCGCGATGTCTGCGCCCAAATTCCAAAACCGGCAAAAGAAATGACGTCAACATTTATTAATCGCGCGCTTGGCGGCGCACCAGCCACTCAACTGACCAATCAACCGATCTTCCCGGGACTCACCCAGCCCTGAACCCATCCATCCGTAAAGAACGACGAAAAAAAGATGAAGAAGCGAGGGTACTGCTGCAATTTCCCATCCATCCCAAACTTCCCGTAATTGGCCCAACCTTCCCAGCTTAGGACCCCTCATTGTAACTGCGCAGAAAGTCGCGCGCTACAGAAAGTGGTTCGTCACAAGACTGCGGCAATGAGGGATACTCACACGATCAGATATTAAACTGATCAGAACAGATACTAAACTTGATCTTAGAGAAAAGGCCAAGAAAGGTATTTCACACGAGGACTTTTCTTAACGTATCTGACCGCAATTACGGCAAGACCCCGATGAATCTGACGGACATCAAGTCCATAACTTAAAACAAAAAGTCCCTAGTCTGAGTATGCCCTGAGATTCTCAGATGGGATGGCAGGAGCCAATGCGTACCCGAAACCGAGTCTAAACCCGCACTAGTGGGATCTTGTCCCTGATCACTGTACTCACCAAAGGATAGAAAAATAGGGTCCAAAGTGGCTCCGCCCAGAATGCTACACTCCACTGGCTATTTTTAGCACTGGGCGAGCTGCGTGATGAGGTCCTAAAAGTCAGTCCCCCCCCCCCCCCCCCCTTTGAATAGCAGCACTTTACTCTTTTTTTTTCCCTTCATTTCTGTTGGAAAGGCTGAAAAATGCATTAAACATGCACAGGGGCCAAGTCCCACTTGACGGGATTCTTCATTTCTGGCCGCTGATTTTCATGATCTACGGTCGGGAATGGAGAATCCGGGTGCGGAAAGAAATCCAACTTTGTCATCATGAACGTAGTACTGGGGCGGGGACCTACTAGCATAGTTTAAAAAGGTGTGTGGAGTTCTTTTCTCATCTTAAAATGCATAAACAATGCTATTTTTCATTAAAAAAGGCAGTAGCAAAGAAAAGGACCCAAAAAATGAAAATTCACGGGAACTGACATCGACATCATGACAGTAGAGGCTATGCATCCACACTTCCACCAACCCGGTACATCTGCACGCGACCTTCCCACAGGCGCGTTCGCAGTCTTCCACGGAAATCTCACTATTCTCCATTTCTGCAAAAAAAAAAAAGCAAGGCTCGAAGCTTCAAAAACACTCCCCCCCCTTAAAAAACCATAGTATTGAAGCTTCGCGCCAACGCAAAGTGGCCAACTAAATGCCCAACAAATGAATTAAAAAAAATTGTACTATCCCAGGGGCGGCTGCCTCCACGAAAACAAAGACAATAGACACTAGCAGTGGACTGACAGATGTCGCGGACGGCCGCGCGTGATAAAAAACGGCGGCGTAAATCGGACCTAGTCGGTCCTGGCTCCTGAGGCCAGGTCCCACCAGCAAAGAGGACCAGATTTGCTAATGCCTGAATTTGGACGTGTTTGTGGAGAGCTGCAGAAAATCGTGACCTGTCTGCATCTCTTTTATTGTATTTTCTTCTTCCTTTTTTTTTTTTTTGTGGGGGCGGGGGGAGAAGATGGGGGGGGRGAAGATTTGGAATTGGAATTTGAAAAGCCAGGCTCATGGCTCAGCACCTATTCTTCCCAAATGAGCTTCACAGCACATGCACAGACATAACTACCTTCTTCACCCCTCTGTACGGTCATTACTGCTGTATTTAGACGGAAAGATACCCCAAATACAGCTATAATGACCGTACCTTGTATGCAGGTGAAGAAGGTCCTAGCTCGAAAAACGCGCACATTCCCCGAAGCATTTCGCATGGCTGCGCTCCTGGACTTCTCAAGGGGCCAACAGCACTCCCACATCCACATTACCATCCACCCTGCGCAAGGTCCCACTTGCACGGATTACGAGTTTCTGACCGTTGATCTGTGTTATCTTCGGTCAATATCTCTTAATTCGTGTAAGTGGGACCTAGCCCCCGAGCACGAAAGTAGCGGCAATCAAGAATTTGAGGCTGAGAATCCTCGATGAACAGCCAGGAAATACTGAGGCCAATAGTCAGTTTGACAGTTTAGGCTACCTTCTTAACCCGAATACAATGTCTGGTCTTTATAGCTGTATTTAGACTGAAAGATGCCTCAAATACGGCTATAATGACCGGCGGACACTGTATTGGGGGGAAGAAGGTAGTCGTGGGGACCACATCCAGCGTCCCAATTAAAATCCTTACTATCCCTACCCACTTGCAAACTTTCCAAAAGGCAACAAGAATTCCAAAAAAAAAAAAAAAAAAAAAGGCAACAAAAAATACCTTTCTCGGCGGAACCTGATACCATGTGTATACACTATCTTTCCACCGAGTCCACGTTTGGGACCGGAAAGATAGCTTGTATACACTTGGTATCAGGCTGCGCTGTGTTCGGTGGAAAAGGGTAGTGCGACCTCTCCCCCGGTAGTCACGCCGCTGCTTCATTGTGATGGATATAGCGGCGGTCTCAAACCTGGGCCTCAGAATCAGTGCAGTGCCGATTTTTTTTTATTATTATTAATTTTTTTTTTTTTTTTT
>BFEA01000437.1:50289-63469 GCA_003427395.1 Chara braunii
GGAGAGGGAGAGAGGGGGAGAGATGGGGAGAGAGAGAGAGGAAGCAAGAGTGGGAGTGTGCCTGTATTGTGGCCGAACGCGAAGAAAAGTTTTGTCGACTGAACTCTGAACTTTTTTATTTTATTTTTTATGGACCATTTCTTGATTTATGGGTGTCATCCTTGCGGAGGTGCCATGCTAATCTTCTCTGTATCATTCCAATTTTAAAACGATACAGAAAAGATTAGCATGCGCATCCTCGGTCATCCTTGTCGTCCAAAGCGACATTGCCGTCCAAAGGGACCTTGCCGTCCAAAGCGACCTTGCCGTCCACGTGTTCCACGTGTTCGGCCACACGGTCGTTAAAATCCTCACGGCAAGGTCGCTTTGCTATCCGTGGACAGCAAAGAACACCTACACACAACGGAATCCTTGATGTTAAAATCCTGACGGCCATGAGGTCGTTAAGATCATGACGGCAAGAACGCATGCTCGTAAAAAAAATAAAAATAAAAAAATTCTGACGGGCGAAGATCAGGTAGACACTGATCGCAAAGCGACCTTGCCGTGCACATGTTCCACGTGTTCGGCCATCCAAGTGTTCAGCAACGTGTTCCTCAACTGCGTCAGCATCATGGTCCGCCATTATACAGCTACAAACTACCCGCATTACTTCTGAGACGGAGGGTAGATTACTAGATTGTAATCATTTGCTTGACAAGCATGTGGGAGAGGCAAAAATAAAAATAAAAAAAATTGGTTTGCTCCGCCTTCTTTTTTCTTTTTTTTTTTGTTTTAGAGCCATTTCTTGATTTGTGTGTGTCATCCTTGCGCAGCGGCCATGCTCATCTTCTTTTTGTGTATCATTCCATCTTTTCAACGGTTGTCCTGGAGGACCTTTGCGTTTCTTCTCGTTTGTCATTCTTCGTCAATATGCCATGTGCATCCTCCCTGTCTTCCTCCGGCTTCCCCCCTGCCATCGCCCTATTCCTCCTCCACCTGTCCTCTTCGTCCTCGGGGTCCAACTGATCGTCATGATGTCCACGTGTCACTCTGGCCTCCACGTGTGATCTTGGCCACCGGTTCCTCCTCTTCTCTTCCTCCTCTGACTCTTCGTCATCGTCCATTTGCCCTCTGCCTCGTCTGTCTCTTCCTCCGGCCTTGCCCCCTTCATCGCCCTCTCCCTCCTCCGCCTGCCCTCTGCCTTCTACGACTCCTCGTCTTCGTGTCCACGTGTCACATTGGCCGACACGTGTCGGCCGCCTCGCCATAGCAGCCATCACCAGCGGAACTTTGCACTCCCAAGGGGCGAGATTTTAGAACCTCCTTAAATACTGCTTTAGTTCTCCGTGATTGCTGAGCTGCCAGTTCGTTACAACTGTCATTTTTTTTTCCCCATTCAGCGAAGTTGTTTGCGGTTGAACATGGTCGGTTTTTGGTCTGATTTTCATTACATCAACTTTCTTTGTGTTTTGGGTTTAGGGTGATGTCTACAGAAAACACCACCCCCCGTAAACACCACCGTCCCAAAACACAAAGATACTGTAGTGAAAATCACATAAAAAATCTACCATGTTCAACAGCTCTTTGTGTTTTGGGTTTAGGGTGATGTCTACAGTAAACACCACCCCCCGTAAACACCACCGTCCCAAAACACAAAGATACTGTAGTGAAAATCACATCAAAAATCTACCATGTTCAACAGCAAACAACTTACCAAACGGAAAAAAAAGGTCGGTTTTAAGTTTTATAGAACTGGCAGTTGCTGCTTCACTTCCCTTTGCCTGGTCATGGAAGATAGAAGAACCTTTTTTTTTTTTTTTTTAAGCAACATGGAACATACAAGAACCAGTTCTAATGCCCGTTTGTGAACAAGACTGGTGAGAAAACAGATATGTCTCGTCATGCCTTCAGTCATCGTTCAAAAAGAAAACGTCGGAGATCGCTGAAGGTATCTTGAACCTTGCAGAAGGCTAGAGAAGAGAGACGGCCTCTTCCCACTACTCAACATTCACCATGCATTTGGAGGCTTTCTGGACCAGGTGCAGTCTGAGGATTCCAACATCTTGAATGTATCGGGAGGATCATGAGCTCCAGATACATGTAGAGTGTTGTGTAGTGAAGCGACGCTTAGAATAGTGCAAAAGCAGGAAGTGCTGCCAGCGGGATTACCGGAGAGGAAGAAGACAGATCTGGGATCGCCAATTGTGGAGAGGAGGAAGGGCAGGGATTGCAGAGAATGGAGGGCAGAATCTGAACGAAAGCTGCTGGACGCCAGCGGCCCTCTGTGGCGCACTACTTATTCACCAGCGGAGATAGGGCCACGGAGATAAAGACAAAAAAGATGGCAGTGTATCTTTCCATGTTCTAGCGGTGGATTCAGTCTCATTTTGCACATTTGGAGAGTAGTGCAGCGAGGCCCATAGCCCACTCGCCCCCCTATGCCCTCCCCCTCGTCTACTGACCAATCAACTTCGTTCCTCCGGCGCATTCGTTATCAGTTTTCAATGCACTTGAGGCCTCCCTTGAACACAACACATCCCCACCCGACCCCTAAGCTGGGTTGCATTCTTCATGATTTTCCAGACTTTGGAGCAACATTGACTAAATCCTGACTGGAACGCATTTAAAAATGAAAAAATGAAAACCGCGAGAGCGTCCTAGTTTTCCCATTTTTTTTTATTCCCCCCCCCCCTCTTCATGCATGTCATCACCCTGGTGCATGCCCAGGCCATGCCGCGTGTCATCATCCTTGGGCACAACGACCCCGTTGCCGCTCAACCACTTTCAATCTGGGCAGCCCTGTACATCAGAGGCACAATGATAATTGGGCTGCAAGAACAAACAGAAATGGTGGGACATCCTGATAAAATTGGAAAGATACAAAGAAGATTAGCATGGCCCCTTATTATAAATAAAAAAAAAGAAGAAATGGTGCCCCATGGCCAAGCGGCCTGGCTCAGTTGGTTGAGCATGTAAGTGGTACACAGCAGGTCGTGGGATGGATTCCCCACATCATCCATTCGATTCCCCACGACCCCCTGTGGTATGCTGCGGGTTCACCACCTGAGAACGTCGGCTTGTCCCTCCTGCCTGGTTGTGGAAGTAGCATTTCACTTTCCAGCCCACACCGGGTGTTAGGAGCTTGGGTACTGCTCCCCGAACACAGCAGAGTTCGTTAGGGGTAGACTAATAACCAAAGGATAGCTTAGCTTCGGTTTGTGAACTTGAGGTTAGTGCTTAGGTAGTAGATATCCGCTCAAAGTGCCAACGTTAGGTCCTGTACCTCAGAGTAACCCTGGACTCCGGATACGTAGTAAGAAACGGTGCCCCAAACTGAGCACAAATGTTGATAGTCGAGATAGCTATATGCCACAGGTGTTGTGCTCAATATGACTTGTAGACGGGTATGACTGCGTAATCTACTATAACAGACGTGAAGCTGCTTCTACTGTGAATGGACACAAATGGGTGGAATGGGAGCTGTTGTGGTGCAGAAGTGAAACACTGCCTGCACATGCTGTGCATGCATCTAGCACACAATTCGCCATACACACGTTTCCCGGCAGCAGACAATGGTTCAGGCTATTCTCATGATTGACATCCATCGTCTCGTTCGGATTATGAACGGATTGTGTACAGTGTTTTTATGGAATTTGATTTCGTCAATTTTCCTGCTTATTAATGAAGTTCACCATGCTTGTCAATTTGCGTTCTACTTGCCTCTCACACTACTTTTCTTCTTCCCTCATTGTTCTTTCGTCCATACAACTCTGCAGTCATTTTCATTTCAATTGTATTTGGCCAGCATTCTGTTTCTTGTACATTTTTCTCTGTGACATTAGGATCGGTGTGACACCCGTTTCTGGTGGTCGTGGTTTGCCGTTGTGCAGGTGAAGGCGGTGCATTGCTCCGTTGCCTCATGTGAAGTTTGCACTATAGTCTGCAAAGCAGGTCAAACTGTTTTCAAGTCACCCACTACATGTGATGTCATATGTGCCCACAATTTTTCGTGCCGGATGTGCTCTTTGACCATGCTTCTACTTGACATGAATCCTTTCCAGTTGGGCTTGCACAAAAATAATTTAGTAGACATGCACACATTTTCTGATCTATCCATCGATTGTGGCAGCGAGTCTGGGAACCATTGTACTTGTGGGGCACATGACATGTCCAATTCACGTCACTCTAACTGTTGAATTCGTTGCTTACGCTGTATGTACTTCACCTCGCTCCGAAGACCAAGCCACGTCACCAGAGTGCCATGTCAGCAAGAGTGGCACATCAGCAGAGTGCGAGGTAAGCAAGGTGTGCCATGTCAGCAAGGTGCCGCGTAAGCAGGGTGCCACAACACCGGAATGCCACGTCGGCACCGGCCGTTGCAGCTCATCACCTGCACCGGCCGTTGCAGCTCATCACCTGCACCGGCCGTTGCAGCTCATCACCTGCACAGCCCGTTGCAGCTCATCACCTGCAGCGGCCGCTGCATGAAAAGGCTCTTCATCACCTGCACCTGCACCGGCAGCTGCAGTTCTCCTGCTGCTATCATGTTGCATACCGTAATGGTGCAGACCAGAACAAGATCCGACCTCTCTCACATAGTACAGGATAGCGCAGCGGAAGGCTAATATACCAATGATCAGACCAATCAATGTCGCAATGCAGACCAAACATACATCATCCTCATCACAAGGTGTGAAGGGGCCTGGCACTCACACAGGAAGAATGCGCCAGTCCCCAAACATACACAGATGAGGAGGAGAAGGATTACACGAAGATGAGGGGGAAGATGGGAATGTTGTCAACACCAAGTCTTCGGTATAGGTCCCAAATAATCCCTTGTCCACTGTCTCAATCCCAATGTCGAGTCTGAATCCAAATGTCGTCAAGTCCCAAAGTCACAAATCTCTCTCTCTCTCGTAGTCTGCAGATACTGAGAAGTCAGGTAGCTGGAGGAGAGGGGAGAGATGGTGGACTTGAGGAGGAAGAAGAAGAACTCTCGCTTGCTCTCTTGTACCGAGTACTAACCTGTGAAGGTGTCCCCTTGCTGCAGGTACCGTGACATCGAAGACGAAGCTGGGGCTATGGCGCTACAGGTAAGTCCCCCTCGCCTCCACCTACCATAGGCAGCAGGTCGTTCTATAGGCAGCTATGTGGCATGCACGGCTCCCACACGGGCCCCACAGTCCAGCAGGTCGTTCTATAGGCAGCATTACTCGATGCGCTGATGCTTTTAGTGTGTTCGTTTACAGCGTCGGGCGCGTGGTTTGTCGTCGCATCAGCAAGTCAAGTGGGAGATTCGGGACCGCAGCCCAGCTGCAGTGTGAGTGTTACATGCCCAGTTGGGCAATGTAAGGGAAGCCAAGGATCCGCAAAGTGGTGAAAAGGACTAGAAGGACAATGCAGTGTTAATGAAATCTCCACAAGCAATGTTCATCCTGATTCAAGCAAAATGGTACTTTGTAGCACAGCGAGAGACTTGGACATGACTCCCGACTTGACCGGGACTGACATGACATCTGATGATACTTCATACCTGTGAGAGGAGGAGGAGATACCGAACTGTGGAGTATTGTAATGGTGCAAAACAGAGCAAAGACCGACCTCCGTCACAAAGTATAAGATAGCTCTGCGGAATGCTAAGATATCAATGATCAACCCAATCAATGTCGTAATACAGACCCAACGTACATCATCACCGTTGCAGGGTGTGAGTGGCCTGACGCTACAAACAGAAGAATGCGCCAGGTCCAGACCATACACAGACGAAGAGGAGGGGGATCAGACGAAGAAGAAGAGGGGAGATGGGAATGTCGCCAAGACCAAGTCTTCATTACAAGTCCCAAATAGTCCCTTGTCAAATGTTTGAATCCCAAGGTCGAGTCTGGATCCAAATGTCGTCAAGTCCCAAAGTCACAAATCGCTCTCTCTCATAGTCTACAGATGCTGAGAAGTCAGGTAGCGAGAGGGTGAGGAAGAGATGGTGGACTTAGAAGAGGAAGAAGAAGAACTCTCTCTCTCTCTCTCTCTCTCTCTCTCTCTCTCTCTCTCTCTCTCTCTCTCTCTCTCTCTCTCTCTCTCTCTCTCTCTCTCTCTCTCTCTCTTTGGTCCAGTACTAACCTGTGAAGACGGCGCCTTGTTGCAGGTACCTCGAGGATGGACCTGGAGCTATAGGTAAGTCACCCTGTGAAGTTGGCGCCCTGCTGCAGGTACCTCGAAGATGAAGCTGGAGCTATGGCGCCTCAAGTAAGTTTCCCTGGCCTCCGCCACCCCCCTCTCTCCCACACCACTCTAACGCTACTACTAGCGCCCAGCGCTGAAGACTACAACTAACGCTACTCCTGCAGCGCTCCTCGAGAGTGCTGTTGCCGAATCCTGAAGGCTGAAGATTGTTGTCGCCTCTTGAACTGCACGTGAAGTCCTTCTGAACTACCTGCCAACCTGCAGGGCCAGCCAGTCTTATATAATAGTGCTGGCTCGTCCAGGAGGCTGCTCTTGCCCATGCCAACACGTGCCAAACTTTGGCTCTGCAACTCAACTAGGGGTTCTCTTGGGAACAGGCCAAAAATAACATGTGCTTAAACCCTTGGTGTAGTGCCTAAGTTTCAGGGCAGGCCGATCTGATGAGGGTCCGAAAAAGGCCCTTCGTTTCGGGCTAAAGAGGCTCTGTCCCTTAATAGGCTGGAACAACACAGGGCCTGTAGGGCCCTGTTTTCAGGCTTTCGAGCTGAACAGGCATGGGGCCTACAGGCCCTTAATTTCAGGCTTTCAGCCTGAAATTCAGGCTTTTAGCCTAAAATTCAGGCTTTTAGCTTGAAGGACGCAGGGCTTGGCAAAATGACCCTCGTGTGCAGGCGGAGGCTAGGGGACCCATCTTACGAAAATTGGATTGCAAGTCTGAAGCGGGAAAAGCAGCAAACGACGTGTGTGTTGTTCTGTCTTAATTGTGTGCTATTGTAGATAGCCGAAGTTCGTGGTGGGAATTGTTGACAATTGTTGTATCCTGACTCTTTGTGTTTCTTTGTCTTTTGTCCCTGTGTGTTGTGCAGTGTGCACACTGTGTCTCAATCCACAAGGGTTATAATGCCTACGTCGAATGGTGATGCCCACCCGTCAGAACCAGGGGAGGATACCAGGCGAACCTCCTCTGGGGCAGTGCATTTGTCGGGTTCCATGAGTCAACCTGCATTCACTTCATCGCATGTCATGGGTCCCTCGCACCCTCTCCAAGGTCCTTGTTCCTCTTTTCATGCGATGCGTACTCCAGTGACTCCACTGAGACCACAAATTCCACACTATCCATGGGGTGTGGAGTATTCTCGTTGTGCTGCTTCACCTTCCTAACACCCCGACCATTCCCTATCATCCTACCCACATGCTCCCCTTGCACTTCCCAGCCTACATGTTTCCTGCCATTCCTGGCTCTGCACATGCCTATGGGGGAAACCATGGTGACCAACACTTTTGCATGCTTCGGGTCCATATTTTGTAGGTACAACACCGAACACACCTGCCACTTCTCTCCCAATGACACATGACGTTCATCCAATGCACGAGATGATGCATGGATTGTCGTCGAGCCAGCCTCATCACCCCTGTCCATCCCTATCACTTCGTCCTCATCACACGTATCCTTCCCATTCACTTGACCATCTGAATCACGATTCTGTTGTTACTCCACCATCCACACAGTTTGATTACCACAGTCCACCAGTTTCATGGGCACCTCAGAGAACGGCCACCACCGTTGCCCCGTGGCGTGGCGAGGTCCTTGCAGACTCCACCCGACAAACGCAAGAGTGCGATACAAGCACTCCCATCCATGTGGACGCCTCACTTCCGTTGGATAACACAACATCCGGATCGCGAGCTGCACCAACACCATCATCACATGGATTGAGGACCACCGTCACAACGTCTTTGTATACACCGTGTGGAATACGTGAAAGTGTAGAAAGTGCAGCAATTGATATCATCAGCGCCCGCACGCCATGTGCGTCCGACTTGCCATTGGGAGATATCCCAGCGGACGGTAGCCACGACTGCGACATTGGGTCATCGGGTGACACATACGACGACGAACATGCCGAAATAGCCTCATTGCGCAGATATATGACCTTCAAGGATTTGACATTCGTTGGACAGAGATCCCAGCAGCCTCCAGAGTTTTCAGACAGCAGACCGTCAACGACGATCCCCGCACACGACAAGCGCGGTCGGAAGCGGAGACACACAGAAAAGCAACCGGCTTATGAATCCTCGGACCGTGAGGTGTTCTCATCAGGCGATAATCTGACCAGTCCTGATGGTGTGATGTGGACCACACCTCCCACACAACAAGCACTCACAGGGGATTTCAGACCGTTGAAAGTAGGAGGTCGTTATGAGTCTATGGATGTGTTGCGTGACGCGGTGGTGTTCTGCGCTGTGGCATCTGGTTTCGAGTTCCGCCTCAAGAGATCGAACAAGATGAGGTACTATGCCACATGTGCTCACCCAGATTGCCCATGGACATTGGAGGGCAAAACAGCACATGCTAATGGACACACGGAGATTGTTCGTCTGACTCCGCATCGCCCTGGTTGTAGAAAATCAGTCCAACCCGACCTTAAATGCAACAAACACGCGAAGCTGAGGTGGGTGGAGCTTATGGTTGAGAAGAAGTTGCTAGAGGACAGCGGAACGACTTCTACAAAGTTGAAGAAATGGTTTGACAAGGCAGTGAAGTCCCACGTGAGCTACAACAAGTGTTTGCGAGCGAGGACGTATGTGCTTCGGACACTGAATGGGCCTCCGGAGGAGGGGTTCTGCAACTTGCGAAGGTACTGCAGGATGTTGCATGAAACAAACCCTGGGTCCATCATCGACCTTGAGTGCGAGGGCAACGTCTTCGTTCTCATGTTTTTCACGTTGGCTGCTCCTGTGACTGGATTCGCACATTGCAGACCTTTGATTGTGCTCGACAGGGCACACATCAGAGGGAAATACGAAGGATGTCTTCTTGGCGCCACTGGTCAAGATGCGAATAGCCAATGTTTCCCCCTGGCGTACGCGATTGTGGATGGCGAGAGGAAGACTCATTGGAAGTGGTTTCTCGTCCTCCTAAAGCGCTTGTGTGCTGTACCGAAAATGGACCACAAAATCGTGACAATAATGTCAGACCGGGACAAAGGGCTCATACCAGCGGTAAGTGAGGAGTTTGGGGATGAGCGGCATGCATACTGTGTCCGCCATGTTAGTGGGAACCTCTTGAAGAGCTTGAGGCTGAAAAAGGAACAGGCCGCGATGCTCCTTGAAGCGGCGGGGGCGACTTGCGAGGAGGTTTTCAACTACTACATGCAGCGGGGCGCTGGATATTCGAGGCACAAGAACATTGCCAACCAAATCTTTGACAAAGCGCACAAAAGGCATTCGGGAGACCCTCATTTCGTCCATCTAAGGTATGGTAAAGTAACATCGTCCGTAGTCGAGTCCATGAACAGCACGATGTTGGAGGTTCGTGGAAAACCTCCAATACCAATGCTTGAGGGGTACAGGGGAATCGTGCACACTTGGCAAACAGAGAGAAGGTTGCTGCAGAGAGGGGCGGATTCCCTTCGGTTGTGGAGAAGATCTTGAGAGAGACTGTGGAGTTGGCGAGGAAGTATGAGGTCCGAAAGGCATCTCTAGGAGGCCAAAGTGCTAGTGAGCAGCGTTGGGCTTGCGAGTTGCTCTAGGAGGAAGAAGGCAGTTGGGCGCTGGCTTGCAGAGGCAGCCATTTCTGATTGGCAGTTGGCGCTAGTATCCGCCAGGCCAAGTTTTCTTGATGTATAAAGAAGACTTGTAATGATGTTCGGCTCTGAACACTTTGAACTCGAGATACTGTCTCTATAATGTGGTTGTGAAAATTTGAGTTGCGCTACCTGGTCTACATCTCATCTTCATTGGACTTTGTGTGAAGCTTCGCTACTGTGTGATCTGAGTCAATGCATGGAATGTGATGCACTTCAGCAAGTTGTGAACAGTCGGGTCCCTTGCATATTGCTATCATAGTGGTGCATCTGCGGCAAGGTCTCACTCCCATTGATTCCTCATTTCTTGCTATTGACCTTCCCTATTTCTTTTCGTTTGTTTTTTTTTCTCCCGTTATGAAATGTCGATACGATTAGGCCTCCACCCAGGGGGTGGTTCGAGCACTGTACAGGTTGAGACCTTACACTACCGGCTTCCTTCGAACGTAATACACTTATCATGAATGCATCCAAGCATCATATTAGACCTCCATCCAGAGGGTCGCTTGAGCACGCTACAGGTCGATACCTAATGACTACTGGCTTCCCCCACATAATGAATGCATACAAGCTCTCTTTCCATTCGATACAGTCATAATGAGGGTGCATTGTGATCGGGGGAAGACCATAGGTGATGACTCCATGCTATTGGTAAGGAGCTGCATCCCATGGAACAACAACAAAAGCTCAAGCATAATCCACAATGCCAGTAGTATCCAACGAAGTCAGCAGCTCTACAATATGCCTTCCAACTAGAGATTGGCTTATAGACCACACCCACCTGAACTAAAAGAGCCTTCTCCTCCCATGTTGCAAATTCGCTACTACGAACTACCCTTATAGGAAAAGAAGAGAAACATTAGAGCACCCCTTCCTCTCCTGCCCATGGGTGGGTTTGTGATGGTGATAGTGGGATCGACTGTGAAGGTGACAGAGGAGAGCAATGCCCACGGGACAGGAAGTTAATCATTACAGCCCATCTCCCGATAAAGCAGGGGGTGGATTGATAAACAACTGGTTGTGGTTAGGAAGAAAGGTGTTGATGTGGGGAATATGGACATCTAGATATACCTATGAATGAGAAAACAAAACTGGATCAGGAAATTTGGAAAGTATTATCAATTTTGTCCAAACTAACATTTGGGTGGGACGACAATTTTCATTGGATAACAACCCAGAGTTAAAATTATTGCAAAAATTGAAGGGGGGAACAAATCTAACTCTCAAGGGGTGCACATGTTTTTTTTGTGGATTGGCCTCATATTGATCCGTCATTTCCAATCCGATCTATCAAATGGTACAACATTCATAGCAAAGAAGAAGGACCATAACACATGCGATCAAAAGCACACTGGAGCAGAAGGGGAATGTTAACTTATGTTAACTGCAGTGTTGCACAGAAAATGGACTTCACAAGTCCTGCTCTTGCACATGACTACGATACTAATTGACAAATTATTGACATCACACATTTAGAGAGGAAGCTGTCGGGAGGTTGGATTGTGTGTGTGTGTGTGTGTGTGTAATGTGTGCTGGATGTAGCAACAGTGCACGACGGACAGACACCACAAAGTCTGTTCTCCTGCTGCAACAGCAATGAATTCCACAACTTGCTGCGGCTGCAGCAGTTCAACCTCCAAAGGCACTCAAACCAACTTGTCAATTTTGGCCACAATAGGCCCCCTTTCACCGGTTGTGTGTGCATGTGCATGTGTGTGTGTGTGTGTGTGTGTGTGTGTGTGTGTGTGTGTGTGTGCACATGTTTTTTTTTGTGGATTGGCCTCATATTGATCCGTCATTTCCAATCCGATCTATCAAATGGTACAATATTCATAGCAAAGAAGAAGGACCATAACACATGCGATCAAAAACACACTGCAGCAGAAGGGGAATGTTAACTTATGTTAACTGCAATGTTGCACAGAAAGTGGACTTCACAAGTCCTGCTCCTGCATATGACTGCGATACTAATTGACAAATTATTGACATCACACGTTCAGCGAGGAAGCTGTCGGGAGGTTGGGCTGTGTGTGTGTGTGTGTGTAATGTGTGTTGGACATAGCAACAGTGCGCGACAGCAGAACACCACAAAGTCCGTTCTCCTGCTGCAGCAACAATCAATTCCACAACTTGCTGCGGCTGCAGCAGTTCAACCTCCAAAAACACTCAGACCAACTTGTCAATTTTGGCCACAATAGGCCCCCTTCCACCAGTTGTGTGTGCATGTGCATGTGTGTGTGTGTGTGTGTGTGTGTGTGTGTGTGGTCACCCCAAGAAGGACGAAGAACAAGCGAATGCAATGTACACCCCTTCCATCAAAGCTGTGCACCCGTTGTAGGATGCCCGATGCAATACATTAGTGGATGAACACGGGACAACACTGCAATCGCCTGAAATCATTTTCAAATTGTCCCCTGTTCATCTCCAAATTGCACAATCTGCCCTCTTCATTTCCGACAACTCAGCAACTTTGTCTTGCTACTATCAGCATCGTTGTCATCGTCTGCAGAAAAACGAGGTGAAGACGATGCGGAGGCAGTTTTCAAAGTGTCGCTGGAAGTGTTTGTGGTGTCAGCCATTTGTAGATTGCTCAAAGCCTCCTCCAAGCTGCTGTTGGAAGACAAACTATATGTAGAAATGAATGTCGAGTGTGACGACGACGGCTTGTCCTTGAAGGACACTTTTTTGAAGCGCTTAACTTCTGGTTGTTTGTTGTTCGATGAATCATGAAGCAATATAACTTGTGAAGATTCCTTCGCATGCACGGCACACACGTCTTCATGGCTGTGCGTTTTAGCGTTGATCGCAATAGATGCTTCCTTACGTAACCGCATATTCTCTCTGCATACTTGTCCAAACTTGTCACGCAACCACGTCTTATGTGCTCTTTCTTGCTCAACAATCTCCGTCATCACGTTCATCCTTCCTTGAAGATCTTTGACCTCATCTCGTAGCGCATCTCTTTACCTCACTAGTGTGCTGAACATGACCCCCACATTCTCTGCCGCAATTTCTACACTGCGGTGCACCCGACGGGCAGATTCAGCAGTACTCCTATCGTAATCTCTGCCGAAAATTATGTTATGTCTATTCATTGTGCAATTGTAGTTAAATCGGTTGTCACAACACCGGAACGACACTATCACGCACCCAGACCTATGAATCCCCCTCGGCGGCGGCCCAGCGCGGCCGAATCCACGGACGCGGCCAGTCCGCCGACCCTGCGGACGCGCGGCTTTGACGCCACGTGGCGTCCAGAGAGGAAGGGGGTTGGGGATTCGGCAAGCGCCATGGGGCGGCGCAACCCCGACCCCACCCCCTCACACAAAAAAAAATTGAAAAAAATAAAATAAATAATTGGGGGGGTTGGGCTATATTACAAGAAGAAATGAAGAAAAAAAAAATGAATGTTTTTTTTTTTTTTTTCCGTT
>BFEA01000437.1:69430-92791 GCA_003427395.1 Chara braunii
GAGAGAGAGAGAGAGAGAGAGAGAGAGAGAGAGAGAGAGAGAGAGAGAGAGAGAGAGAGAGTCGAGGATAAGAAAATCAAAATAGAAGATGACAAGGTCCGAGAAGAGAAAAGTTTGGCGTCGCAGCCGTACACTCACACCAAGGATAAAAATCCGCAACAAAGGCGCATTCGCCGTTAATTCCAGTATGGCCCCGGGCCAATCACTCACTCAACTCCAATCATCGATCCTCATACTCGCCCGACGATCCCGGCCGTCGCGTGCTAACTCCCACCACTGCGATCGTCACCCCGCTGTCGTAAACTCGACACGGTTCGCCCGGATCCCACAGTCCGTCGTGGTGATCAAGCACGCAACCGGCCAGCCTATCGTCAGCCCGACAAGACTTTACAACTCGCATCAACCCACTCTGCCTAGCCACTGCTTCCCGGAAGCTGGCTTAGGAGTCGAGAACGTAAGAGAGGTTTGCGGACGCGCTTGCAGGTTTTATAGTTGCGACAGGGGAGAAAGAAGGGGGAGAGGGTGTCAGGAAAGCTGAGGTGTAAGAGGAGAAGCAGTAGGAGAAGACTTTGAGAAGAATGCTCTACGAACGTCATGTTGATCCGTCGAAACTCAAGGTTCAACCAATCAGATTCGCCGCGCAATAGGAATGTCCTATTGATTTGCGCATCTGATTGGCGAGCGGGAGTTATCGATGGATCGACCGGGCGTCGTGCGTCAGACTCAGGGTGGTGAGAAGAGAAAAGGCGCGAGAAGTAGCGCAAGACGGGTCCAAGATTCAGATGATCAAGAAAGGGAAATGGGCAAGCAAAAAGCAAGGCGGGAGAGAGAGGGAGAGAAGAAAAACAGTTACGGGGAGAGAGAAAAAGGAGAGAGAAGGGAAGAAAGCCTTAGGGAGGCGTGGGTGGGAGCGATGCGGGGGGGACAGAGAGGAGAAAGCTCTGCATACGTGGCGCCGTCAACAAAAAGAAAGAAAAAGGCACCGAAACAGTTACGGCTTGCTTCTCTCCTAATTCAAAATTGAAATCACCATATCCGCGCGCGAAAAAGCGACGCGGGAAAATAAAATCCTACGCCTATTCGTATTCACGCAAAATTCCGAGAGTTTTCCCCGACGCGCCCAAGAACATTCACAAACTCGAAAAGGACACATCGAAGTTCCGCTTATCCCGGAATTCCCAACTGCCGAGCCCAATTCCCAGTGCGCTCGCTACAGCACACGCAACTTCCCATGTATTTCCCGACTTACAAAAAGGAAAAATAGATCCCAGAAGTCGAAAAAGTTTTCAGAGAAGAAACAAGAAATCAAAACGGGGTTTTATCTGGGGGTTGGTATGATACAAGCAAAAGAAGGGGTACGAAAGATGGCACGGGTTCAGGAAGTGGTTCGTCACATATGTGACGCGCAGGGGGTTCCAAAATTATGCGATCTCCTAATTGCATGGCATGGCTAAAGAAGGAGGGGAGAACAGAGTGATGCATGAGGAACGAAGCGTATCAACAAAGCAAAAGAAGTACAAGGAACGATAACTGGGTCGCGGATGAGATGGCGACAACATCCGTGGCAAGATCTCTGCAGCCCTGTCATATGCAACCCTCTGCCTTGTGGAGATCGTCCAATTGACGCCATCATGGTCCACCTGATCTCCGTGTGTTCTGCACCCCTGGTCGTTGCTGTCCGTCGAATCAGCGCGTAGGTTGACGTCATCGTCGATGGCGTGATCTTCGCGAAGCTTACTGATTCGTGTCGATGAAGGGAGGAGAGAAGGGGAAGGGGGGGCGGGGGGGTCACGTGAATGGGACCTACCGCCAAGTTGGAATAGGCCAGTAGAGATGGTACATGGAGGGGACCTCGCGGGGAGGACGGGGAGGAAGCGGGGGTAGGAAGCGATTCATCCCTTCCATCGTCACCGGGAGCTCCTCATATCGGATGATCCGGTGGAAGCGGGGAAAATGATCGCCGCTGCGAGGAAGGGAAGCGAGGTAGTCGCGATAGAAGGAGGAGAGGGTGCGGAAGAGCGCCGCTCGAAAGATCTCGAAGTGGTGGCAAGCGGGGATTGTCCTTATGGCGACGCAGTAAACCTCTACCACGTTGCATCGCTCCCATGCAGCGCTGAACAACAGGAGATGCCAACAGAACGTGGGGGCAGCGGATTGAAGGGAGGCGTGGGGGTGGACGGTGGCGAGCAGACGGGTAGAATAGAAGTCATGGAAGAGATGGGGATGAAAGGGATGGGAAGGGAAGGTGACGGGGGTACGGATCTGCTCGAGGGTGAGGAAATCAAGGGGTCGGCGGGACAGCGTCCGAGGACGAAGGCCTATCGCCCGCATCGGTACGTGGGCGAACTGGGGGACGGGTGGGGCTGGAGGGGGATCGGCTCCGTCTCCGTCGCGCGGTACTTGAGGTGGCGGCTGCAGGGTCGCCATCTTCGGGCTTCGGCGGCTCTGGATCCCTGGTCGGATCGCTACCGATGCGCAGGCTAGCTTCGCTGGCGAACTCCAGCTGGCGCTTCCCGGTGGCAATTTCCTCGCGCTTCCGCGCCGCTTCCGGATCTTCCGCCTCCGTTCCCGTGTGTGTTGCTTCCTCTGGCAAGGCTTCCCACTCGGACCCGGTTCCTTCTTCTTCCTCTTCCTCCTCACTCAGTTCGCCCTCGCTATGTTCACTATAGCTTCCCTCCTCCGACGTTTCCTCGTCGTCGTCGTCTTCTTCTTCGTCGTCGTCGTCGTCGATTACCACTTCCTCTGCCCTCGGATAGAAGGCGTGAATGATGATCTCGTACGGCTTCAGATAGTCCTGCCGTGATGGTAGCGTATCCTCGTCCCTAGGTTCCTCCAAGAACGCAGTCCACTGAAGGTACGGATCCAATGATCACTCGAAAATGTATGGAGCAGGATTGTCGTCACTCTGAAATAGATGTCAGGCGAGAGATCGTCCGCCAATTGCACGATCGGTGCGATAAGCTCTTGCGCAATCAAGTGGCACTGACCCGGCCGTACCGATCCGAAGAGAAAGCCAAAAAGATCTCCTTCCACGTTGGTCCCCCAAGCCTGTATGATCAGCAGCTCCGGATTCTCAATCCACGTGGGATGCTCGCTAGTGCCCGTCCACGTCACCTGTATTCTGGCCAAGCAGAAGGACAACTCCTCAAAAGTTTCGCGCCACAGTCGCCAATGTCCAGGATTTATAAGAGGGACGGAAAGAGGCTCGAATGAGAAGGAAAGAGAAGGATGAAGATCAGACTACCAGAAGGTGGGGAAGAGAGAGGGAAGACCAAAGATAGAGAGAGGAGCAAGAAGATCAGAGTGGTTCATTGGGGATGGGGGAAGGGGACGAGGGTAGGGATCGCAACTGGCCGCTCGCGTGGTGATCGGCGAATACCGTTAAGGTCCGTTGCAAAGATCGGGATGATGTTATACCCCTGTCGGGCGAGGACGTGCTGCCACACGTTGGACACTTGCTCCGTCCACTCGCGCAGCGAGGCGAAGATTGTAGTATGCCACATCGGATTGACCGAGCTGATGTTGCCGGTGAACGCCGCTACCGTGGTGACGTGGCTCGTTCTAGGACCCGCTCGCCGATGAACTGAGGTAACCTCCGCGAACACTATTGCGCGAGGACTCCTTTCGATTCGACACGCAGCGGCGGCACAAATACCTTCGTCGCAGAAGAATCGCATCAAACGCCGAAGATCCGCATTGAGCCGAGGGTGACAAGCTTGCCGAATCTTTGAGATGTGGCCACGTGGATGCAATAGCTGAGCGTCGAGAACTCGCTCCGCGATAAAACTCATGGCGAGGTTGGAGAGGAGGACGAAGGACAAGAGGGAGAAAGATGGGAGAGAGTTAGATCGTCGTCGCTCTCCTCGCCTTCCGAGGAAGAAGAGGAAGAAGATCGGAAGGAGGAAGGAGACGGAGGTAGGGGGTATGCCGGACGATTGGCACAGAGCTATGGCTGGCACTAGCCTCAGGCGCGATGCACACCGTGTTGGCGCCGTTGGCTCCGAGCTCGACAACGCAAAAACAGCCCGAGAACTTGGGAGCGAGTTTCCGGTCACGTGCACATTTACGTACCTGCACTAGGTCCCCTAATTTGTATTGGTACTGGGGCCCAGCATTTCCATTCCGGGCCTCGTAGCTGCGGACATGTCTACCGTGGGCCAGTTCGGTCATCCTTTGCCTTTTTCGGACTAGCTTTGGGACGGCCCGTTCCATTAATTCGGTGTACCTTTTGGCCTTGGCCTTGAGAGCTGCACGCGTGTCTCTACCCCCTGCTTTGGCAATTTCCGAGTTACCCCGGTAATCGACACAGGGGAGGCTATTAGTTCGAAGCTGAAAGGGGGTACACCCCGTAGACTCGTGAGGGGTGGCCCGGTGGATCCCAACGATCTGATATACGATCTCGGGCCAAGGACGCACGTCGTGTGCCGCTAAGTTCCTGCGGAGGGCGGTTTTAATCATACGGTTGGCATTCTCAGCCAACCCGTTCGACTGGGACACGTGGGGTGTCGTATCTCGGAGCGTGACGCCTCTTCGCGCAAGCAGTTCCTCTACCTCACCTTTGAATTCCGACCCATTGTCAGTTAGAATTTCTTCCGTATCTAGATGGGTGTAGAGAAATTGTTCGATGTACGTGGCTATTTCTGCGGCCTTCCGGGTCTTACAGGGATAGACTTCGATGTATTTGGAAAAATGGTCAATTAAAACTAACAAGATAGAATATTCACAGCGGTTTGGGCCAGGTGGCACGTCAATATCTGTCGTATCCATACTGACTCGCTGGAAAGGACGCTCTACTTCCGTGGGTACGATCGTGTTTGGTCCCCGTATAGGGGCGCGATCAGCGGCACAGACTAGACAGTTAGCGACAATGTACTTGACGTCATCTCGTATATTGGACCAGAACCATCGGTTCTGGTCTACAGTTGCCTCTGTGACACGTATTGCGAAATGAGCGGCCTGTTCTTCATGAGCGGATCGGATCCAATCGTATCTCTGGAAGGGATGGGGAACCGTCAGCCACGAACTTGATCCGTCAGTTTTACGCTTTTCCAAATGACCGTTGATCCGTCGATAGTCCCGAGATCTCTCGGTTGCCCTACGTCTGTTGTGTTTGGTGAGGTGGCCCAATGGTAATCCCGCTAATTTCGCTAATAAAATTTTATCTGTCCAAACCTCCGCTCGTCGGTATTTTTTGTCGTATTCAGGGCCGTCTGTACGGGCGGCCTCGAATCGAACCTCCGTGGGGAGCTTGTTCGTTCTACACAGGGGGCATCTCCATTCCTTGCTATTCGTCCGATATAGAACGCAGGCCCCATGCGCACGGTTGACACACGTGGCACATTCTACCCAATCGACAAACCCGGTTTCGAAAGGATGAGAGTCGACCCCATAGACCCGTGCAATGCACGTGCAATGCACGTGCAAAAATAACAGAATTTATCGGGGAGGGTGGCAAAGAAAGCGGAGGACGTGAGAGGGGCAGAATTAGAGGGAGATGAAGGGGTTGCGGGGGCAAGTGGGGTAGTCATGATGACAGAGGAGGAGGGGATGCAGGGAGGGTAGAACATAACAATTAGTCCTCGTGTCACTTACTGCTTCGATAAGATCTCCACTTGGCCGTACCGAGGTCCGCTGTCCTGTTCACGTTCGTTCCACGGGATCACCTCCTCATTGGTGCAGTCGGCTCAATCCATCCGCATTCCCGTGTCTCTCGTGCTTTCGATGGCAGATGTCAAAGTCCATGCTCTGTAGCACCGTTGCCCATCGCCCGATCATGCCAGAGTAATCCTTCGATTTCTTTAGGGCCCACAGGGGCTCATGATCAGTTACCAGGGTGAACTTCCGCCCGTACAAATAAACACGAAAATGACTGATTCCCCAGAGGGCCGCATAGCATTCTCCCGTCGGAGCGGCGTAGTTGCGCTTGCAGGCGGGCACTGATTTGGACGCATACTCCACCACACTCTCGAGTCCGTTCAGTCCTTTCTGGGCAAGGATCGCCGAAATCGCCTCTGGTGGCCAGTCAGTGATGTGAACAAAAGGCTTTTCGGAATCCGGTCTTATAAGAACCGGAGCCGAAATGAGAGCAGCCTTGAGTTTGGAGAACGCTTGATCGCACTCCGGTGTCCAGATCAATGGCTGATCTTTGCGAAGCAGATTTGTGAGGGGTCCCGCAATCGCCGCTGAAAGGTCGCAGGGGCGTTGCAAATACCCATCGGACATCGAATTCATTGCCACGTACCTTCGAAAAGCACAAACGCAGTTTTCAGACGATCCTCTTCTCGGACAAGAAGATGATGGAACCCATGGTAAACATCAAACTTGCTGAAAAATCGAGCACTCTCAATCGCATCCAACAATTCATCAATCCGGGGAAGAGGGTACACATCTTTAATCGTGATATCATTCAATTTTCGATAATCAATGCAAATACGAATCCGTCCGGCCTTTTTAGGTATGATCACTACGGGAAAGGACCATGGACCTATAGCAGGTTCGATCCATCCATTAGCTTCGAACTCCTTAATCCGTTGAAAAGCGGCCGCTCGACGCTCGTTGAGCTGGCGAATATCGGTAAGGAACGCAGCTAATGGGTGGATGGTTTCCCGTGAGAATGGCATGCTCGATTACATTAGTCAAGCCGATGTCATTATCGTGTACGCTCAATACATCTGAGTAACCATTTAACACACAGATTAATGACTTCCGAAGTTCCGCAGGAACGTGACTCGGGAGGGGGATCGTTGATTCCCCGGAAATCTTGAGGGGCATATCGACCCAATCAATCGGTCGTTCCCGCCGCTCGGCGACACTAGAGAAAACGGAACTACTGGTGCAAACAGAGAAGACAGTTGCTATCATTTGGGACTCTGCGAGGCTGATCATCTCCGTTTCTTTAGTTTCAGCGTCGGTCTCTGAACCAACCGAGGTTGGTTCCACAGTTAGCCCTGTTAGATCCGTCATTTCTTGCATCAGATTAGGTACGTCACTTTCCGG
The DNA here is from genome assembly GCA_003427395.1 of Chara braunii. NCBI lineage: Eukaryota > Viridiplantae > Streptophyta > Charophyceae > Charales > Characeae > Chara > Chara braunii. Next base: position 76,427 of record BFEA01000437.1, read on the forward strand.
TGCTTCCGCCTCTTGTTTAATCAAGGCGATGGTGGCTCCTGTCGTTAGTAACGACCTGGGCGGAAAAACAGAGACATCCACATACTGCTCCGTTTGTTGATAACGCGTTCGTAAGGAAAGAGCTCCCTCGTACAAGGTGCGAGGGGGTTCCAAATCATCAGCCAGGTCGGAAACTTGTAATATGAGTTCCCCGAAGAGGACTGAAGGACTGACCTGGGTTGTTAGGGGCGTGAATGCACTGTCTTCGGAATCCACGTGGAAGCTTCGGGCGGTGTCGGGGTACACTTGAAACTCCTCGGGGGTTTCATGTTCGAAACGTTCAACCAGATGCTTCCATTCTTCTTCGCTGGGCATCTCTTCTTCGTATCCTTGCTCCCTGGTTCCATCCCCGAGGCACGAGGCAGAGCATTCCTCGGGTTCAATGTATCGGATCATCCCAATTTGGGCCGGGTTAGGGACCCGTTTCATCGTCCGGGTGGAAACTCGTAAAGGAACCGTTTGAGGTTTTCCCCCAGTTTGTGTGAGCACCAGTTGCTTCGAATCGAAATGCAGACGTGCGCCCACCGCCATCGCCCAAGGCAATCCCAACAACACGGAGTAGGAACGTACATCTATTACGAGCGCGTTAACAAGGACGTGTACTCGTCCAACTTTTACAACCACATTCTCGATAATGCCTACGATGGTCATTGCTTCCTCGTCAGTTGAGACATAGTTGTCTTTGCCAGATTGAGGAAGAATAGATCCAAGTCGTCCCGTCTTCTTGACAGTATCCAATGATATGGCCACTGCAGAAGATCCTGTGTCGATAAGGGCATTAAACGGCTTGCCCCAAACTTCACAGTCACATTCCGCACTTTTCCATAGTACCCGTCGAGCTTGTACGAAGTGATCTTTTTCTGCTAAAGAGATCGCTGCTATTCGTGTGGCTTCAGGTTCGGGCTCTTTTGTATCAGGCTCGGGGGATGCAGTTTCCTCGCTTTCTTCTTTCTTCTTCAACATCCGTTGTTTGCGTTGATAAGTGAAACACTTTTGATTTTTCTGGCAGTGTTGTAGAAGCTTATCGTTCGCTGCTTCTGATATGGTGAGCAGATGTCCCACTGGGATGGGCACGCGGATATCTAGTTGCTTAAGCGTTTTCAATACATCAATGTCTCCTGTCCGAAACTGCAGTCCAGGATTGGACCCGCGATCGACCCACTCGAGATCATCCGGGACCGATCGGAACCCACTCGAGATCATCCGGGACCGATCGGATTGTTCCGATCATACCTGCTAAATGAAGATACTCAAGGGGATCGACTATGCCAGCAGCGTCAGAGGAGGAAGCTCCTGATGTCGACGCCATTGTCGTTGAGGGGGAAGGCTGCTCTGGGGCGTATGCCACGAGCTCTCTTCCTGGGTCCGTATCCATCAGAGCGACCACTCGTCCTTGATTAAGGGCGACGGGGGCCTCAGCAGGGGGAGGCTGATTACGTTTCGGCTGCGGACAGTCTCGGGCGAAGTGCCCGGGCTGTTTGCAGTTAAAACACTTGATTTTTCCTGCCGGATTAGCTAGATGGGGAAACAAAGGGGCAAATCCTGGAGCAGGCGGAGCAGGTAAGAGTGGAAACGATGCAGGGGCAGGCCGAGGAGGAGCCGGGTTAGGCTTAATGAGCCTGCTCATTGTCTGTTCCATTCGTTCCATATGAGCGGCCTGCATTTGGATCAGGTTGCTCATCCATTCGGATTGCTTGGTAGTAGCCGTGTGGATCATCTGGGCAAGGTGTAGATTGGTTACGGCCGGCGAGGGAGTTTCAGATGAATTTCCGCTTCTAACGGCTGCGATTGATTGATTCACCATGGGAGAGGGAGGAGAGGCAGTCGGGGTATCGGAAACAATTCCGCCGGGAAGGTCATGGTCGGGGCGGGGATAAAACCGTTCGACCGCCTGTAGCCATGATCGTCTCTTGGCCGTTACATCCCGTATGGTATCTGTAATATCCTCGTCTCCCTGGATGATATATTTTTTTGTATCAGCCTAGTCTTGCTCCAATGCTTTAGTGATGATAGCCGATAACTGGGTTGTTTTCGGCGGAACATTTTTCTGCAGTTTCCCTTTCAAGGTCGGACTTCGAAGATGATCAATAAACAAATCTCGAGTGGATTTCTCGTCTCGCCCGGATTTATCCAACGTGCTTTGAAATCGATCAACGAAATCGGGCAACAATTCCCCTGGTCCTTGGGGTCGATTTTTTAGTACGTACCAGGCGACATCTTCACTGACCGTATCAAATCGAGCCAAAAAGGCTTGTTTAAAAGTATTCCAATCTACCCACGTATGTTTCCTGAACCAGTCATGCGACGTATTGCGGAGTAGCAATGTCAGAACACGGGGAAGATCGACTGCGCTGTAGTTTTCAGCTTCGACAGCTTTCAGCCAAGCCTCTGGATGGGTATGGTTAGGGAAGAAGGGGAAGGGGTCAGGGATGCTAGCAATCACCCTAGTACCGTCCACCATTGGTATTGCTGGTGCAGCCTCGCTAGACTAGGACCAGGTTACGGGGCGATCCCGACGAGTTAGTTGAGGGTCTCTCCTACCTTTCGCCAGTTGGACTCACTGTCATTAGAACCGGCACGTGTCGGCTCCGATACCAACCTCACGCCCTGTGCTGTCTTTCGTTCGGAGTGTTTGTTGTGCGGAAAGAGGCCCTGAAAAACAGCAAGATGGGGTGTGCCAAGGATTTTTGGAAATTGAGTGTGGGGACACAGACGGAACTGAAATCCCCCGTGATGATCTGATGAAGCAAGTCGATTAGTTTCGCGCGTCGCAGAATGCGCGCGCGGATATGGCGCGAAAACAGAAAGATCCTTATTCAATCCAAAAAGTACTGTCGGGCTTCCCACCGTGCTACAGCCCGTCGTTTGGAACGGAAAGGCTCGGGCACGCTTCACGTATCTCGTTTTCGTATCAGATCTCGTCGTCGTTCGCTGGTCAGTTCCGAGTCCGACGTGGATGGTCTCAGCCGAGTGGCTCTCTCCTTATGCTCGTCCTCACTCCGTATTCGGTAGTGAAAGCCCTTCGCTTCGTAGCGATCAAAGCGTTGGCACTCCGTGCACAGAGTGCGGGGCCAATGGGGCGCCACTGCYGTCCACGGAATRACGATCARCTCGTTAAACGGCAACAATATCGAGTAGGGTGGAAAGTGCGTATCGAYAATGACAAATCCGGCGTCTACGAACCCTAAGCAACGGTCGGCCGGAGGGAAGTAATAGTGYCCGCCGATTTGTGCGACGGYTTCTCGTACGTCCCATTCACAYACAYGTGTCCTTTCCTCACTGTAGGGAAAAGGTCGCGTTGGGATGGGAGATACGGGAGGCTGGCGCCCAATCGAGGAGTACTTGTCAGTCCACATGTCAATCAACCACAAATATCCCGAGACGTCATTAAGAACAGAAGTGATTCGCGCGACCCCCAATCAATCCTTCTGACACAAGAGACAGAGAGAGAGAGAGAGAGAGAGAGAGAGAGAGAGAGAGAGAGAGAGAGAGCAAACACACATCAGCTCGATCATGTATATGGCTAAGGGACCGACCAGCGACTCAGTTCAACACAACGCTGGTCCCTGGCGCCCTGTTTCCCACGACCGCCTGGTGGCTTGGCGGCTGATGTCGTGCAACATAAGGCATTTGGCATGCGCAGTGCATTCGGCGCTACAGATCTACACACTCTTGCATTCTCAAACAAAAATCCCCATGACAACCAATAACAACCGCCTAATCAACTCGGAAAGAGTCACACGTTTCATACATGCATTCACTGTGGAAGGTGCGAAAATGAGACATGCACAAGAAGAGATGGATCGCATTGCACAGTACACATGCATCCACCGTTCACAAGACAAGTAGACAGGGTCATTGCGTAGGAGGATTACCCAGGAAACTAATGGAAGAGTTCCGGAAGAAGTTCTTTCACATAGAACAAGATGCCAACTCATTCTCATTCAAGAGAGAGAGACAATCACTCAGACACATTCTCACTCAAAAAAGGAGAGAGAGAGAGAGAGAGAGAGAGAGAGAGAGAGAGAGAGAGAGAGAGAGAGAGAGAGAGAGAGAGAGAGAGAGAGAGAGAGAGAGTCGAGGATAAGAAAATCAAAATAGAAGATGACAACGTCCGAGAAGAGGAAAGTTCGGCGTCGCCGCCGTACACTCAGACCAAGGATAAAAATCCACAACAAAGGCGCATTCGCCGTTAATTCCAGTATGGTCCCGGGCCAATCACTCACTCAACTCCAATCATCGATCCTCATACTCGCACCGACGATCCCGGCCGTCGCGTGCTAACTCCCACCACTGCGATCCTCACCCCGCTGTCGTAAACTCGACACGGTTCCCCCGGATCCCACAGTCCGTCGTGGCGATCAAGCGCGCAACCGGCCAGCCTATCGTCAGCCCGACAGGACTTTCCGACTCGCATCAACCCACTCTGCCTAGCCACTRCTTCCCGGAAGCTGGCTTAGGAGTCGAGAACGTAAGAGAGATTTGCGGACGCGCTTGCAGGTTTTATAGTTGCGACAGGGGAGAAAGAAGGGGGAGAGGGTGTCAGGAAAGCTGAGGTGTAAGAGGAGAAGCAGGAGGAGAAGACTTTGAGAAGAATGCTCTACGAACGCCATGTTGATCCGTCGAAACTCAAGGTTCAACCAATCAGATTCGCCGCGCAATAGGAAGGTCCTATTGATCTGCGCACTTGATTGGCGAGCGGGAGTTATCGATGGATCGACCGGGCGTCGTGCGTCAGACTCAGGGTGGTGAGAAGAGAAAAGGCGCGAGAAGTAGCGCAAGACGGGTCCAAGATTCAGATGATCAAGAAAGGGAAATGGGCAAGCAAAAAGCAAGGCGGGAGAGAGAGGGAGAGAAGAAAAACAGTTACGGGGAGAGAGAAAAAGGAGAGAGAAGGGAAGAAAGCCTTAGGGAGGCGTGGGTGGGAGCGATGCGGGGGGGACAGAGAGGAGAAAGCTCTGCATACGTGGCGCCGTCAACAAAAAGAAAGAAAAAGGCACCGAAACAGTTACGGCTTGCTTCTCTCCTAATTCAAAATTGAAATCACCATATCCGCGCGCGAAAAGCGACGTGGGAAACGAAAATCCTACGCCTATTCGTATTCACGCAAAATTCCGAGAGTTTTTCCTGACGCGCCCAAGAACATTCACAAACTCGAAAAGGACACATCGAAGTTCCACTTATCCCGAAATTCCCAATTGCCGAGCCCAATTCCCATTGCGCTCGCTACAGCGCATGCAACTTCCCATGTATTTCCCGACTTACAAAAAAGAGAAATAGATCCCAGAAGTCAAAAAAGTTTTCAGAGAAGAAACAAGAAATCGAAACGGGGTTTTATCTGGGGGTTGGTATGACACAAGCAAAAGAAGGGGTACGAAAGATGGCACGGGTTCAGGAAGTGGTTCGTCACACGTTCGGGGGCCAGCCCTGGCCCCCACGAACATTTGGTCACGTAACCCTGTTCATATGTATATATGCATATTTAATATGCATATATATGTATATATGCGTACATACATACATACAGGGTCACCAGCCCGTACGTACGGAGGTCCCCGGGCAGACCTCCGTACGTACGGGCGTTCGGGGTCCCGTACGGGGTCCGAACTCGACGGCGTTCGGCCCCCGCCAGAACTTATTTCGGGGCCTTAAAATAATTAGTTTTTTCTGAACGTTGTTTTGTGAGTTCTCTATGACGTGAGGTTTATGCCTGTAAATTTTCAAGTCATTTTGCTAAGCCAAATAAGAATTAAAAATCGCCAAAGATGGCGGTGTCAAAACGTGCTCGCCCACGTATTTTTTCACTTTTTACTTTTTGTTTTCACTTTAGTTCGGGGTCTAAACAATTTTATTATTTTTTAAAACTTTTTTTGTGGGTTTTGTATTATTTGAAGTACACATCTGTAAATTTTCAGCGCATTTAGCTATGCCAAATAAAAAATAAAACATCGCCAAAGATGGTGGTGTCAAAAACATGCTCGCGCACTCACTAAATTTAATTCTCTTTTTATTTTTATTTATTTTTATTATTAGTATTTGTTCTCCATATTTTATTTTTACTTCAAATTTGGTAAGGAATTCGGATGTAATGCTCAGGCAAATCGTGTTTAATTCATTTTTCTCCATAACATATCCTTTTTTCAGATTTTTTTTATAACTTGTTTAACTTTTTTTTTTTTTTTTTTTTTTTGGGTCCGCGTTTGGCCCGACTGGCCGAACGCATCTCCAAGGGGTCCCATACGTTCGGGCGTTCGGGTTCTGGCATTCGGCCCGTCCCGAACGCCGGTTACCCTGCATACATATATATTCTCCCTTCCTGCCTACGATTTTACCACGCAACTTTGTTGGACAAAATTTAATGTCAAAATGAGCTGCCATGTTACATGCCCAGTCAGGCACTGAGAGTTCAGCCAAGGATCCGCACTGTGATGAAAAGGACTGAATGGACAGTGGACTGCTAACGTAATATCAACAGACAGTGTACATCCCGATACATGAACAATGGCATTTAATAGCACAGCGGAAGACTTGGAGATARGTCMTGACCTGACCTGGACTGTTACGACATCCCATCATACATCACACATGTGAGAGGGAGGGAAGGGACTGCATACATAGAAGAAGGTCCCTCCTGCATACACGCACATGGGGAGATACCAAGGATGAGAGATGGAGGGGGGAAGGAAGGACGAAGATGGAGGCAAGGGAGAAGACTAAGATCACAATAGCGAAGTTCAAAATAGTCCCTTGTCGAAGTCGAACCAAATGTCTGCTCAAAAATGTTGAACCAGATCCTGGGCCAATGCCCGTGACAACCCCTACCTGTAGCCCTGCAAGTAAACCACTCTCACTCTCGTAGGCTGCCGAAGCAGTGAAGTCAGATAGTGAGAGGGTAGGAGAGAGATGGTGGACTGAGAGGAGGAAGAGGAAGAACTCTCTCTCTCTCTCTTCTGGATGCCAKGTACTAAYMGGKGATGGTGGCGCTGTGCTGCAGRTACCTYGCTKGCGAGCTGGAGCTATGGCGCCTCAGGTAAGTCACTCGGTGAGTGGCGCTCTGCTGCAGGTACCTCGAAGACGAAGCTGGAGCTATGGCGCCACAGGTAAGCATCCCTGGCCTCCTGCAGCCTCCTCTCTCCACTACTCTGGTCTACTGCTACTAGCGCCCAACGCTGAAGACTACTGCTAACGCTACTCTACTACTGCAGCCAAATCCTGAAGACTACGGCCTCCTGTAGAAGTGCACGTTGAGTGCCTGGGCAGTCTCCTCTCGTCTGTCCCAACCTGTCCGTGCTAGCCCTTAGTTTCAAACTGAAAAGGCTCAGGCCTATTTTTGGATGAAACGATGCAGGGCCTGTGGGCCCCGAATGTCAGGCTTTTGGGCTGAACCGTCATGGGGTCTGCAGGCCCGGAAATAACCCTCAGTTTCAGGCTGAAAAGGCTCAGGCCTTTTTTAGCTGAAATGATGCAGGGCCTGTGGGCCCCGGATGTCAGGCTTTTGGGGTGAACCGTCATGGGGTCTGCAGGCCCTTATTTCCAGGCCTTGAGCCCAAAATTCAGGCTTCCAGCCTGAATGACGCAGGGCCTGGAAAATGGCCCTCCTGTACAGGCGCAGCATGTAACACCCCCCCCTCCTTATGAAGTCAAGCCGGGTCGAGGGCGCAGCCAACGATCTGAAGGTGGAACCTGGACGCGGTTGCGGCGTGGAGCCGAAGATACCGGCTTGCCTTATATCTTTCGTTCATACCTTACGAGAACATCTGGAGTTGTCGCTTGGAGTTCCGCACGGGTCAACTAGCGGTCGGCTCGGTGGGTGCAATACGCAAAGTGTACCAGATACTCGGTCGGCTTGCTACCGTAGCGTCGCTGGGAAATGATGTCACCAACCTCCTCAAAGCCGTCCATAGAGGGTGGGTCTTGCAATCGTCGCCCGGGAAAGTCATCCTGGTCTGCTGGTGTGTACAACGCCAACTTGGAGCAATGGAAAACTGGGTAGACGGGCAAGTGGGCGGGCACCTTAACTGTGAAGGAAGGTCCCTCAGGTGCATCCCCAACAGGTGCTACAATCGGCCATGGCCCCATCCATTTCGGGAGGAGCTTGCGAGAGATATCCTGCTTAAGGCTGAATTCCGCGGCGGAAACCCACACGAGGTCGCCGGCGCGGAATGAACAAGGAAGACGCTGGCGATTGGCCTGCTGGCTCATGCGTTGCTGCGTCTTTGCCATCTGATTGCGTGCCTTGACAAGAAGCTCTTGCATCCGACGCAAGAAAAGGAGATGGTCGTCGCTCTCAGCCGTGCGTGGAACGATGGTGTCCAACGGAAAAGTGACCGGAGAGCCATGCTCAAACTCGAAAGGCAACATCCCAATAGCCAGGTGGATGGACGAATTGTAGGCCAATTCGACATCCGACAGCCGCTCAACCCAATCCTTCTGATCGGGACGGATGAGAGTGCGAAGGAGAACCTGTACCGTCTGGTGCGCCCTCTCCGTCTGGCCATCCGTCTGAGGGTGGCGAGCTGAACTAGGCTTGAGAGATGAGCCCCATCGTTTGGTGAGCACCAACCAAAAATCAGACATGAACCGAGTGTCGCGGTTGCAGACGATTTCCTTGGGGTAACCCTTGGTTCGAATCCAACCGGCGTAGAGAACCTCGGCCAACTCTGGTGCCTTGGCATGATAGCGACAAGGCAAAAACATGGCAAACTTGGTGAGTCGATCGACTACCGTGAGAATCCCATCCATACTGGTCTTGTGCTTGGGGAATGGCCCAGTGATATCCATGGCAATCGCCTCCCGTCGGCACAAGGGAACCGGTAGTGGTCGCAACTCGCCATACAGACGATGATTGCGGGATTTGCAACGTCGACAAATCTCGCATGACTCGCAGTAGCGTGTGACGTCGTCGAGAAGACCGGGCCACCAAAATCGCTCGCGAAGTCGGCCAATCGTTCGATTGACGCCAAAATGTCCGGTGGCGGGAGCATCGTGGAACTCGCCAAGAAGCCGTGTACGCAAGTGAGGGTCACTCGGTACGCAAAGAAGATCCTTCCTCCGCGAGTGGACAAGCAAATATCCCTCCTGGATCCGATAGTGAGAAGGTGACGGATTGGGCGAGGAACAATTTGCGTACTTGTCGCGAAACTCGGGGTCGGCCTGGTAGCCGCGGATAAAATTGTCCCGCAAGTCGTTATCAATCTCGAGAGTCGAGTAGACGGCGGTGCAATGGTCCGGACGTGGTGAAAGAGCATCCGCAAAACGGTTTGACTTGCCCGGAATGTGATCAGGGAAGAAGTCAAACTGGTCAATGAAGGTCATCCACCGGGCAATGGTGTTGTTGACTGTGTCCTGGGTCTTGTAAAAGACCAACGGATTGTTGTCTCTTACCCATCGGAACTGCCGTCTACCAAGAAGGAAATGCCGCCAGGGCTTGAGTGCGTGTACGAAGGCCAATAATTCCTTCTTTCTCGCGTCATCAATAGAGTGCACGGCGGGCACCTTCTTGCTGAAATACTCGACCGGGTGCCAGTCCACGCCATCGTGTTGCTCGAGGACAGCGCCAATACCATAGCCGGACGCATCAGTAGTGACGCGTGTGGGCAATACCGGGTCATAGATTCGCAAGACCTCCGCTGACAAAAGTGCAGCTTTGAGAGCCAAGAAAGATTCCCGCGCATCCTCGTCGAAGTCAAACGGCCGATCCTCAGATTGAAGCTTGGTCAAGTGGGCCGCGATCTTCGAATAGCCCTTGATGAAGCGCTGATAGTAGCCGGCAAGACCAAGAAACGAACAGACATCCGTGACGTTACGCGGCTCCGGCCACTCCTGGGTGACTTGAATTTTCTCCGATAGCGGGCTGATGCCTTCTGGTGTGACAAAATGGCCCAAGTACTCAAGCTCTTGCCGGACAAACTCGCACTTGTCGCGGTTGGCTTGGTACTTGGCACGGCGGAGCGTCTCCAACACACGTCGAAGATGCTCAAGATGGTCCTCCAGAGTCCGGCTGTAGACGAGAATGTCGTCTAGGTAGACCAGCACGAACCGATCCAACATAGCACGAAACTCGTGGGTCATGGCCGCCTGGAAGGTTGCCGGGGCATTGGTGAGGCCAAAAGGCATGACCACCCACTCAAAATGCCCATACCKCGTCTTGAATGCGGTCTTCTAGCAATCATTCGGGCGTATCGAAATCTGATGATACCCCGACTTGAAGTCCAACTTGGAAAAGAACTTAGCACCGCCCAGTCGGTCAAGAAGATCGTCGATACGAGGGAGAGGCCCCGCATTTTTCACAGTTTGGGCGTTGAGCTTGCGGTAGTCGATGCACAGACGTAGATCCTTGTTCTTCTTCCTTACAAAGAGAACTGGTGCTCCATATGGGGAGCTGCTAGGGCGGATCCAGCCCTTGGCCAACAAGTCGTCAAGTTGTGAGCGAAGGACCTCCAGTTCCTCCTCGCTCATCAGATAGATGCAACCTTTCGGCGGCACGGCACCGGCCTCAAGAATGATCTCGTGAGAGATCGGCCGATCCGGCACCACAYCRGTAGGTGACTCGAAGATGTCGGCGAACTCATCAAGCAGCCGTACCACGCGAGGGTCCGAAGACAAGTCCGATGGTGAAGAGTCGGCTACCGCGCTAGTCCGCAAGAAACATAGGCTTATCTCTTCGGGTTGCTCATATGCACATGTAGTTCGGAACGATTTGGCCGTCACGACTTGGCACCGGATCGAAGGGTGCGGAAGAGGAATAGTACACGGCACCTCGGCGCCGAAGGCGTCGCGAACGGTGAGAGTCCGCTGGTGAAAGTTGACCGTGTGATCCGCACTTGCAAGCCAAGGCATTCCCAGAATGATATCGAAGTCCGTGTCCAAGATGTCGAACGTGACCGGTTCGCATGCATGAGGTGCGAAGTACACCGATACGGCCTCGATGTAACGGTCGAGAAGTTGTTGCGTCTTTCCATCCGCCAACTTGATCGCCGTCGGGTTTGCCTTCCTCCGAACCTGCACGCCGAGGTCAGCCCTTTGCATAAAAGCTTGGCTCATGAAGTTGCGAGTCGCGCTGCTATCCAGCAAAGCGCTGCAGGACGCCTGCCCAACTTGGATGCGGACATACATCAGCGGTGCATTATTGTCGTCGTACCGCTGTGTGCGAAACTCGCGGGCCACCTTGGTAACATATGCCAAGATGTCCCCCACCGCGACCTCGTCATCCGTCGGTGAAGTTGGTGGTGCATAGAAGGACAAGTACTTGTGAAGATGGGCACAGAGTGCTGCGCATTGCGGTCCCGGTAAGCGGCCCGTGGTCGGGAGAGGAAGCCATGCGAAATCCCCAGACTTGAGCGGGTCCAATTCCTCTATGTTGAACCCGCGCGCCGAATCCCGTGAAGAATCACTTGAAGACGAAGAAGAACCGTTGCCGGACGGAGAAGATGCCGCACACACGTCTTGTCCTTGAGCAAAAGATCCCAGCGCCGGAACGAGCCGGGCAGCATAGTCCTCAAAAGAATAGAGAAGAGGATTGTCGACTTCCGCATGCGCCCCGGAATGAAGGCCGGTCACTCGCGAAGAAACCGGTTTCGAAGGCGTCGAGAGTGTCGTCGACTCACTCTCGGCGGCGCTCAGTTTCCTTGCTTGCCCTTCCCCTTGGTAGGGCAGCCCGCTGTCTCGTGGCAGTCGCTGTTGCACCACAGGCAGTAACGGTACTTCGTGCGTTGCTTGTAAGCTTGCTCTGAAAGACCGTAGGGGGCCAGGGCCCCTGAGCTGCTGCGCGGGGCCCGGGGTTTGATGTGGTGTTTGTCTTCGATTTGCCACGTCCTCGGCCTCGGTCGGGGCGGCCACCATCCCGGGTTGCTGCGAGTCTGTCTCCTTCATTGGCAGACTCCGCCTCGCTAGATTGGCTGCTTGGCGATGCCGCCGCAACCACGGCCACCGTGGGCCGATGCTGGTCCTTGCTCGGGCCTGCCGCAGCACGAGTGAGGTTCTTCGCCTCCTTGTTCGTGATGATAATCTGTGCGGCCTTGTCGAACAGTTGCGCCGTCGTTGTCAGTGTGTCCTCGACATGCGTCAAGGCGTTGCTCAACGCCGGGCACGACCTCGAAATGAAGTAGTGCTTGATGGCTTTGAAGCCCATCGGGAGACCTGGGACGGATGTCAAGCGTTGGTACTCGGCAATCCAGTCGACGCTTGGCAGCGAGCCTTGCTCGAAGGTCATGAGCTTGTCCATGGCCTTGATTTCCGGCGGCTCCACTTGGAACCGCTTGTACCACGCCGCCTTGAGGTCTTCCCAGTTGATCTTCGTGTGTAACTCGTCAGCGACCACCCTGTACTGGGACAAGAGATTGTCCAGCCATGCCTGGCATGCGCCTCCCGACCGGGAGTATAAGTACGTGTGGTGCTTGCATTTGCTGACGAGGTGCAGCTGCAACGTGAGTTCAAACTTGCGGAACCACTGAACTGGATCCGTCTTTGTTGAATTGCAGAAGATCTCCTGACCGTCAAACTTGAGAGTTGACTCGCGCTGTCCGGAACTCGGGCTGGCGGCGGCAGCACAGACCCGCTGCTCCAATTGTTGAGTAGTGGTTTGTTGTAGTCGTGCGCCGTCCTTGAGTGTGCTGACGTCAGTCTCCAGTGCGTCCAGGCGGTCTGATGTGTTGGAGGAGCTTGCCACAGAGGCGGCGACTGGTCGTTGCTCCAGCTGCTATACGCGGCTGCGAACACTCTTGACTTCGGCATCGAGGCTGTGAATGTCCTCCTGCTGCGCGATGCATGTCGCAAGGAGGTCCGTGAGATGGGAGAGGAGGAGGGCAATCTTGGTCTCGCTCTCCTCCATCTTCCCTGTCTCCGCCCCTTGGGACACCTCAGGGTGCTGAAGACGGTAAGGCCCCCAGGCCGGTTTTTGCGCTCGCTAAAGGTTTACCCCCTTTAGCGTGCGCTTCAGCCGACGCCTGAGCATCGAAAGCGACCCCATGGCTTAAACGAGGCCACTCGGGTATGGGCACTACATGGTGCGCCGACATCACGATTGCTTACGCAAATCTGCATTGTTGGTCGATATGAGTAAGTCCTCTGGTCGCGCGGCCTTATGTTAACCCGCGCGCGCGACACTTTCCGATTTCCACACCTGAAAGTTATGGGTGATTCGAAAAAGGCAAAGGCGCGTTATGGCTAGTAGACCCGAGTTTTAATAGCGCGAAACAGCACGTGGGCGAGATATCAATCCCAGTCGACGTATGAGGGCTCGCGTACGAGCCTCCAACGCCTCGAACAACGGGTTGCCTATGGGTCCAGCTTTGGGCACCATCCGCACGCATCTCACGGGTTGGCCTACACCTTCCGTTGGAGACTGTTATTAGACTATGAGCTAGACAGAGAGATGAAATAGGGTGATCCCCCCTTTTTTCTATCTGTAGTTGTTTCCTTTTTTAAGTTTTCTTGGTTGGACGTTGTAGTCCGTGGTAGCCGTCAAAGTCAAACCCCTTGATTTTGGCTACCACGACAGCTCTGGAGCTGTCTACTCAACCCCTCTGCACAGGGTGCAGAAGAGGGTGTGGTCTTCAACCGCACATGGCGGTTGTCTGGCGTCGAGAGATAACCCCTCAAAGCGCCTGTCAACCGACACTTGAGCGTCGAACGCGACCCTCGAGATTATCAAGGGCCGCAAGGCTACGAGTACCACATAGTACCCCATCAGCGCAAATGTTTGCGAATATCCACATGGCTGGTCGATATGAGGGGGTCATGAGCACGCACGACTCTTATACAAAAGTTCATCGCGCGATGCCTACCTGATTCTTGCAGCATGAAGTTATGAGTCCGATACTGAAGGGACTAGGAGTGTTGTGATGTTGTGTTTGTTTTGTGTTTTTCCATGTGTTATGTGTGGATAGATGTGAGTCTTGTGGTGTAACGCGTGGTGTGTGTGATGCGTCCTAGTCGACCGGCGCCGAGTCGCGTTTGGGACCTCAGCCACCCAGTATGTCGATTCGCGTGCGGGTTCGATTTTCAGGCGTTCAACCGCGCGTAACCCCCTATGCTACAGCGAGCGAGAAACGCCCTCGGCTGGGCCACCTCTGCAATTGCATACGAAAAACTTTCGCATGTGGTTCAGTAGCTCGGCAGGGATAGCCCACCTAAGGGATGGTGACAGCTCCCGCAGGTGGAGGTAAGCGGTGCCTCGCATGACCCTGTCCTGTCGTAGGGGCTCGCGAGAGGTACGACTGGCGCACTCGGCCGGAGCGGCTAAAACACTCTGCGACAAAGTCCTGCAAAATCCTGCGTGACGCGGCCGGGAGGGTCCTCGTGCGGGATCGATGCGCTCGACAGGTGGCGCCGTTGCCGGGGATCTCGGCTGCCTACCGGGGTCCACAGTGAATGAACCCAGGTTAAGAGCAGGCAGATGATCCAGGCAAAATGACAACCTTTGATGAAGAAGTTTGACGATGATAAGAGCATTGTGCTATCTTCGATGGCCTATCAAAATTTATTTTTGATTGCGAGTAAGGTTGAGAGTGTGCCTTGTGTGTATTCGTTTCAAATAATAGAGTTGGAATTATGATATAAAGGTCGGATAGACTACCTTAGTTATTAAAAGTATGTCCGATTGAATAATGGAACTAGAGAGTTTAGAGGTTTGACGGCAGGTTGTTTGTCGAAATCGTTTTTTTCGCAACAGGTTTTGAGAAAGGACAAAGATGCCGGACTCCGATGGAATCGAGCGGGGTCCGGGTGCTACATCTGAGGACTTCGTCAAGGCATTGGAAAAAAGAGAGATGGCACGGCTTTAGGTGCCCAAGGTTAACATTTTTCACTTCAACGGGGATAGAGTGTCCGAGTGGCTTGAGTTGTTGGAGCAGGTCACTAGCGAGGCGTCAGAAGCAGACAAATTCAAGCTGATGCCTAGGTACGTATGGTGGGAGCTTAGACCTGAGGTAATAAAAGTAGCGGTCGGCGCAAATGGTGAGTGGGCAAGGTTTAAAGAGGAGATGCAGAGGCGTTTCAAGTTAGGGGACGGCCTGCTCACAAAAGAAGACCTGGAAATGTTGAGACGGGATGAGTTCTCCACGGTAGGGCCCTTTGCCACAGCATTTGAGAAGATGGCAAAGAAAGTCCCAGGGCTGGCGGAAGAAGAACAGTGTGCCACTTTCCTGGGGCACTTTAAGAATTGGGAAGCCTCGTCCCTTACCAAGAAAGCTGCGCCAGGAAAAAAATTGACTTGGGGTGCCATAAAAGAAGGCGTGCTAGAGGGAGAGTTGGACCAGGTAGACATCTTCCAGATGAAACAGGCTAGGAAGAAAAGGAAGACTTTGGATACTATCGCTAGTGATGGGCGCAACTTCAAGCTAATGATAGAAGAGGTTGTGGCCCAGCACGATGCAGAGAAGGAGGCAAGAAAGAAGGCTATGGCGGCGCCACAAGCCCAAGAGAAAGGAAAGAAGGTGGTAGTGTTAGAGGAGGAGGAGGAAGAAGAAGAAGAGCCTGAACCACAAAAGTTGACAAAGGCTCAAAGGAAGGCAAGGAACACGACTCATGGGGGGCAAGGCCCAGGAAAAGGTCAAGCCCCGCAGGCTGTAGTGGCGCCACCCCTGAATCGTCTAGTCAAGCCGCACCAGCACCCTATGGGTCATGGCCAGGTTGTGGACCTCCCAGTCATTGGCATGGGCACTGTTCATGTGCACCATGGCCAACGGGTGGACCGCATGGATCATGTGCCGGAGCGCCGATGAGTACGGCTTTCTGTGGATGGCCGGGACCCCAGTCTCAACAGGTGAGTCACTCGAACCCACCGCCAAACCAACCTCAGCAGTTGGCCCCACAAGGATCACAAGGGAATCAAGGTGGTGGACGAGGTTAGAATCAAGGATGGGGCCGAGGGCGAGGAAATGGTGGCCGCGGGGGATATGGGAGAGGAAGCGCGAACAGTAACTCCCAGAGAGGAGGAAGTGACGGGGGGAACGGTGCGGGGAGTCAGAGTGACCAGCAAGGTGGTGGAGGATATGGAAGAGGAAGGGTAGATTGGAGAAATGCCATCTGTTGGCATTGTGGCCAGAAGGGCCACACAATTAAGTTCTGTCAGGTCCGAAAGAGTGATGAAAAGGATGGCCTGATGAGCTCAAGCTATGATGGTGATTTTTTCGACATGTACGGTGAGTGCATAGACCCGAGAATCCCAGGAGGGATAAGGGAAGAAGCTYTGCGGCGTGCAAATGCCCCAGCTCCACCAGCTCCTCCGGCCGCTTTCCGTATTTGGCAGGAAGTAGAAGACCGTCAGGGCGTGAGGATAGAGGAGATAAGCGAGAATGAAGAGGTTGAGCAGAGATTGAGGGCCGG
>BFEA01000437.1:106355-134931 GCA_003427395.1 Chara braunii
GAGAGAGAGAGAGAGAGAGAGAGAGAGAGAGAGAGAGAGAGAGAGAGAGAGAGAGAGAGAGAGAGAGGTAGGGCAATGGTCTTGAGTGCTGGTCACACTGAGGTAGGATAGTGGGATAAGGGGTGCGCTAGGAGTATTGACGTGAGGATGGCATGGGAAGGTGGTCTCATATTCCAGGAAACCCACGGCTCACAACTCCAAGTTATCACTGTGCACTCAGTGACTGGCCTCTACAACGCCCTACACTTTTAGGGKGAAAAAAAAAAAAAAAAAAAAAAAAACCTTTCCTGACCCGGTGCAGACCAAATTAGTCGGAAAATTAGAAAGAAAAGCAAATCGTTGAGCGCGCTGTTTTCATTTTTATTTTTTTATTTTCTAATGTTTGTTAGCCAGCGCGCTGTTTTGGTAATAACGGAGCCTTGAGGTATTGTCATCGGACTAACCAGTCCAGGTAAATTCAATCTTGTGTCTAATCTGACATCGGGTGGCCCCACCAGTACCTCCACGTTTTTAGGCCATTAACGCGGTGGCTGAATCAGTGTGCTGCGGGGGTCCATATGCATTTGCATCACACCCTCCCCAGAGGGGGCCTAAGACCCCCAGGGCGGCCTTTTCAGCCAGGGTGGCCTTATTGCCTTCAAGGAACCCCCACACTGGGGGACACCGGCCAGGGGACAGTCGGTAGCAGAGGGACCGAGCATCATCTGAGTGGCCAGTCGCTGTGCCTCCCTGATCATCCCTCCCCCTATGAACATCAGCAGAGACTGCTTTTAAATGCCAACAGGGGGAACCAACGGGCTATCTTTAGGTGGCCGGCGCCAGGCATGCCCAGGACGATACATGAGGCCAATGGTGGGGATTGAACCCAAGACCTCCTGGATGCCACTTGCGTGCCTTACCAACTGAGCTAGGCCAAGCCATGCGCAAAGGCAACAACTTTCCAACTTGTCTTTGGGGAGATTGGAACGGCACAGAGAGAAGACTTTTTTTTTTTTTTTTTTTTTTTCCAAAGGCAGAGAGAAGGTTAGCATTTCCCCTGAGAAAGGCACTCTTGCCCAGTCCCATCCCCAACCAATGTTATGTAATCTAACAAAAACCAAAAGAAAAGCGAAAGAAAATGAGCAGCCAGAAAAACAAAATCATATATTACCAAGGTACTAAAACAGACTAAGGGCCTCGTTAGACACTCCTTGTGGACCCGAAATCCACAAGGAAATGATCGTTCCACCTGTCCTTGGGGGCGATTCTCGAAAAAAAAAGTGAAAAAAACACCAGAAGGAGATTTCCTTGTGGCGTCCTTGTGGCCACAGCCAATTTTTCATTAACCCAGGGGACCTCCCGAGGTCCCTCGGAGCACAAGGAAGCGCGAATTTTGGAGCGGCGAAGGCATGCGTCGACGCACAATTTCGGTTTGAGGGTGGTCCAGACGTGGTCCAGCGAACCGGATCACGGACATCCCTGCGTCCAAAATCTGCACGGCGCCCCAACGGCTCCAAACGGTAACCGGCGTCAGGAGGCCTCCGTCCGTCGACGCGAAATGCCTGCAAGCGTCCAGTCGGGTCTGCTGCGGCGGGCGACCGTCGACAATGGTCCGAAATCCGAATGCTTTTCCCACCCGGCACCCTTTCGATGGCAACAGTCTCATTGGGCAAGATCGTCGTTTTCTTCGATTGTCGTCACGCCTCGCACGTTGGAGCACAAAACTTTCACCGATCTTTCTTCTGTCGACGGGCTAATTCGTTGAACGGTCGACCACGGACGTCACACTGAAGTCCTTTGAATGGCCCTTACATGGCCGACCTGCTGCACAGGCTGCCTCTGCTGGTCCTCGTCGTCGTGCTGCTTCTCGTCGTTGTCTTCTTCCACGTGTGTTTCATCGGCCTCGTCCCCCTCGCGGCTCGCAGAAGGAGATCTTGGAAGAAAGCCGACAGGATGGATCGACGACTGGGCAACGGTAGACCGGCAAGCACAACCTCCGGAGAAAGCAATCGGCAACACGGTGCGGGGTCTGTGGCGAAGCGGCCGTACGACCCGAGGTTGTATGCACACCTGCCTTCTCACGAGATTCCTCTACCGCGTCGGATGACGAGAGGGGAGACGCCATGTTGTCGACTTTGCCGTTGGGAAGTGGGTCGACGCAGGAATGGGCGGCGACGCAGTCATGCGGAGGCAGGCGGGTGAAGACCCTGTGGTCTTACACGTCACTGCAAAGGCTCCCTGTAGAACGTGACCCGCCGTTGAAGATGAGGCGCACACGCCTCCGCGATTTCCCTAAACACTCGCGGCGACATTCGAAGCTTATCCCGGAAGTAGTCGTCTGTCGCGTCGTCGCATTGCCTGAGGTTTTCCCACGTGCCTCCTGTCCTGCGCTTCACCCACCACCGCGGCGTCGCACGTGGTATCACTCCGCAACCCAACGAGTAGCACAGCTCAAGAACAGCCTCCGACGTCGCCACGTATTCGGCCCCATCGCACGGATCTTGCCTCAATTTCCTCCGTCTACGCGCGCGCAACTGCTCCTTCAGTCGTCCCAGCACCCTCTCCTGTTGACATCGAAGAACGATCGTGGAGACGGCCGTCGCCACGGCCTGCAGCTCACAATGAGTCAACACATCACGTCTACCCTCTGCGCCGCCCTCCATAGCCGCGACGTGGAAACGGTCCCGTCGTTCCGCTGCCGTCTGTGTAGTACTTCCGCACGCGACGAAGAAGTCGAAGGCGTCCGTCGAAAGGCGGCCCCTTTTCTATGCTTATAGTCCCGCAAACGGCAAACAGGAGCAACGCGCAGTCCACGTGTGCAAAGGTCCACGACGATGAAAGCACCACACGCTGCCTGCGCAGTTGCAACGGCCCGGGGACGGAACCTCCGCTGCCGCTGAGCCCCTTTCCGCAGCACGCCACCCTCGCGCCGCCGGGCACACGTCGTCGTCGTCATCGTAGCAGTCGCTCGAATTTTGAATTTCAAATGCCCACGCCCTTGGGGTTAAATTTCTTTTCGCGTAGCCCGCCGTCTGCCGTTTCGCGCCTCGCGTCGCTGGACCACGCCGCCTCCACACGGACAAAAGAAGCTAGACCAAGGACGTCCGACCCCGCGGCCGCTAATTTACGTATGAAAATGGCCGCGGGGAAGCCACAAGGAAACATCCTCGGGGGACGTCCCCAAGGATGAGTGGAACGACGCCGCAAATTCCCCTAAAAATCCACAAGGACGTTTCCTCGTGGCTCAAGGAAACTGTAAGGAGGGTCTAACGAGGCCCTAAGGCAAACTCATTTTATCTACCTATCCCAACATTCTTGTAGTCAAATCAAGTCCATTGTGCTTCTATACACTGCTACAGTAGAGGTAACCTACATCCTGTAGTCACGGCTCTATTCTATCTAGTTGGCCAAATCCTATTATCCTATCTTTTATTGTATCTGTGAAGTCATACACAGCATCTCACATCCCACCCCATTCATCTATTAGTACATATGTACAGTTGGTGTGAAGTTCTCATTTGTTGAGTTTCAGAGGTCCAAAGCCGTCCCTGAACTAGGTCAAGAAAAATTTTAAAAAGACCAAAGTGGGAAGAGTTCCCACCGACAAGGTAGCTACACACAACCCTTCGAAAGAGCCCCATCTGGCCTGAAACCATTTGGTCGCTTTGTTCGTGCGTCCTTTCTTCTGGACACGAAGTTCCCATTCAGCTGATATTGTCAATTTAATGTTGTATTTGACCTCCGCTCTGATCATAGGGGGAGTAAGTTGCTCCCCTCTGCGGACAACCAAGTTTCGCAGGTTCCAAAGAGTCATTAGGTTAGCCCCATGGATTGTTTCTTCGGCATGAGGACGATTGAGCAAGGGTAGCTGTCGCCTGGGACTATGGGACTGCCTTCTCTAGAATGGTGGTACGTGTGGGCCCGTTGTAGAAAAATCGGCGGGTGGCCTGTGTTGCGGAATATGTAGATTGGCTGGTCGATGGTTATGAGGTGGCTTCGGTATCAAGGGCGATGGGTTGTGGCCTGACGTTATTGTGGGTAGCGTTGACCCTATTYGCCGTGACGTTTTTTTTTGTCCTCCCCATTCAGTACGCATAGTATATATTGGTGTTTGGCGATAAGTTGGACATCCTCCGCGAACTGAAGACCCTTGAAGAGTCCGGTGGCGGCCGACCGAAACGTCGGGTCATTTCCGCCAAGCACTTCATGTTACATTTTTCGATAACAGTCGCGCTCCGGATTACCTTTGGTTTACTATTGCGTACTGTCATATTTCTTTCTTTCTTCTTCTTCTCCCCTTCTCCTTATCCTTCGTTTTTTGTTTCTTCTATTTTCCTTTCTCTCGCCCTTTCCTTTGTTGTTGTGTTGTTTGGTGAACCACGGTGCATGTTGTACTTGAGTTGTCACTCGGTATCTAGCTGTGCGCTTTGACTGTACACACTTTGTTACACGGAGTAACCACCGTAGGAATTAGACTACTGGTTGTGTGGCTTCGCATATCTCTGTTGTTAGCAGTCTGTCGCTATGGCGAACGTTCCGACAGGTACCCTATGTACATGCTATAACTGTGGAGACCCTAACCATTTTGCTCGATGGTGCCCCCATCGGCAAAATTCTGTTGCTTCCGCCACTGCACCTCCACTACTCGCCCTCCCAGCTTCCGCTCCTACTTCCTCTAACCCACCACCTCCCCCACCTCTACCCCCACTGCCTGCGCAAAATGCTTCTTCTTCTACCCCTACTACATCTACTATGGCAACTATCTCTGGTACGACTAATACGAGTGGGCAGTATGCGAAAGGAAGTGGTTGGTTTAATACCAACCAGCGGGTTGCAGTGTTAGAAGAGAATGTGACGTTATTGAAGAACTGGTACGATGCGGAGATGGCTAAATTGTTGGCCAAACGGCAGGAAGAAGAGCGGTTGCGGAAGAAGCATGAGGAAGAAGAACGAAGAGTCAAGGAGAAGCAAGATCGAGAGAACTTTCAGAAGGAGCTTAGTGATGTGTGGAATGCCAAGTTTGAATCTGTGTGTGGAACCTTGTGTTCTAATACAACTCCAGCGGATCGGGACCTCGAGATGCTGAAGAAGCAGATCGAGGATCTTAAGGTCAGTCAAAGGCATGGTGTGCTGCATTCTGGCGCATCTACCAGCAACCCGTCCGTAGGCAATGATGCCCTTTTGGCTCGGGTACTCTTGGAACACGAAGATATGAAATCGAGGCTGGAAAATATGGCTGGGGCTTGCAAAAGGGTCGAGATGTTGGAAGCAGAGCTACGCCAGTTGAAGCAGTCGCGGGAGGAGGCTCTGCAGGAAGCCGAAACTTGGAAGAACGAAGCTCTGAAGTCAGGCAACAAAAGGAGCAGGTTGGCTACTTCACCGTCATCTGGGCTCAAGATGCCCCCTGCGGCCACCTTGGCTCCCAGTAAGGAGCGGCGTGGCGTTGGAACTTGTCAGTTAGGGGAGCTACATAATTTGGAGGTCGATGCCCTGAAGGGAATGAGGTTGCAGGAGTTGGACTGGCGATGGGAGGCTGAGCAGGAGAATGAGCGACTAAAGGAACAACGGAGAGCGATAGAACGTGAGAATGCCAGACTCAAGGAAGAACTGGTCAAACGAGATGTGGCGAAACGTACACCGGTGTCCAACTTTTGAGAGCGACTTGATGAAGTGGATGCAGTGGCTGGAGGATCCGAATAAAAAACTATCAGGAAGAAGAAAGTGGGTGGCGGTGATGAGGATGGCAGAGACAACGATCGTGATGCTTTTCTACGTGAGGCACGCAAACAGTTTCGCAACCTGAAAAAGGACGATGTGATGGAGATTTGCATGAAGGAAGGTGTTAAATACACAACACTGACGGAGACTGTTTTGGAAATCATCACGAAGCGAGCTGATCGTGCATTCGGCAAGAGGGTGGTGGTTCAGGAAATCTCTGACGATCTTGTTGGTAGGACGCAGGATGATGGTAAGTCCGACGGGAGGGACTCTGCTACGTCTTAGGGTCCTTCCCGAGTGCGACTACGTTGTGGTCTATAGCACGTTCTTGCTCTCATCTACGATCGCTGTCCAATCGTAATCTTCGTCTTAAGATTCTTGATTCCCTCTTCCGTCTTGTTGTTCTTGCGCTCATTTTCTTGAAGTCTATCCCATGGGCCGACAAGTTAATTCCGTATCTGTCTTGCTGGTGGAGATCTGGTGGCGTGATGAAAGGTCCTCTAGTCTATGTCCTTGTCTCCCTCTGGTGTAGGCTCCTGTATGTAGGCAGTACTCGACGTGAGCTTGTGGTACGATCGAGTGAGCGTATTTACCCGAGTGTGTGATGTCTCTCTTATTGAGAAAGGTAGGGGAAACGAGCGACTCTACCGATGGTTACGAAGATGTGGTGCTGGAAGGTATGTTGCGATCCCTATTTGCTGTTGTTCTGACGAAGACCTAGAAGCTACGGACAAATTTTTTATTTGTCTTTTTTCCGCCTCTCTCAACGCTCGAGATAAACCAAGGAGGAATAGGAAACGGAGATTAGGAAAGAGGGAGAGAGCACGTGCGTTGCGTCAACAGGTGGTGGTAGGCAGTCGAGTAAATTCTGAAATATCGGATGGTTCACTATTAACATTTCACTCGTCTCTTGGGGTTGTGTCGACTAGTCTATTTAAGATACTCAACCACTGTCGGGATCGATGTATTTCGTCCATGTTGGTTATATGTGCTGGTGGACGAGTACTATTAGATAACTGGAAGGTGATTAAGCGTTGTTTTGGCTCTTCCATTGTATCTTGCAAATTTGGTCGGGACCAGTTGCGGCGGTCGCGAGGATGGTTGAAGGAGGGTACTGTCCTTAACTTTGAAAATGTCGTGCCTTTCTACTACGAATCCCTTTTGCTGAAACCTCGTCTTGCTGGCTTTCTCAGTCTACCTTCCACTCGTAAAATTCTGCAGACATGGGACTTTGGCCATCTTGTCTATGCCTTCTCTGCTATTAGATGTTTCCAGGACAAACGTTCCCGTGGTCGATTGCACACTATTCTATCTAAAGTGGTGCTAGCAAAATTTGGGGTGTCGGTGAGACAACGCTTGGTGATCCGGATTACCTATGATCATCGTCTTTGTAAGACTGCTATTCGCAAGGTGTGCTCTCAATTGGTTGGTGATCTGATATCAGAAGCTTCCTGGAAGGCGATGATAATCCGTCGCATGCGGGTCGTTTTTTGTTGGAACCAGTCAGTTGGTGACGTCATTCATAATTTCCGATCCGTAGCCAGGGATGGAAACTTTACTTGTTGTTGTAGGAATGTGGATGGAAGTTTTCCACGTGAAGATGGCCATGTTGTTTTTCGATTTGCCTCACGCGATGATCTCCCTTCTTTCATGTTGAACTCCAGGAATATTTTATGTCCTTCGGTTACTCGTCCTCTATCTGGTCTCAAGCGGCAGATCCTACAATCTTTCAACTCATCTTTTCTTCCCCCTCTGGACCCTCAGACTCTGTATTGAGTGGATCTGACTTCTTGTCTCCTTCGATCTCCCACCTTTCTGGCTCCAGATACTAGTACTTGTACTGTTGATGATGTACGGAGGTTCCAAGATAAGTTGGACGGGTTGGTTTTCTCACCCCTGGACCATAATCCGGGGGATACTTTGGCCTGCTGCCCTGTTGTATATGGGTTGGGCATGAAGAAGTTATTTTTGGATAATCCGTCATTCGAAGAGTCATTGGATTCGGAAGCTGCGATTCTGGCCAGATGCAGACGATCGTATGTGGATAGTGCTTTTCAGAAGGTTGGTGGGTGGAAGAAGAATGCCATGCTCGGACTCGCCTACTGCCTGGCCAAGCACAAGGATATCTAGCGATGGCGACCCATCTGTCCCTCCCATTCGGAAGGTTTAGTGACGGCGGCAAAGCGGGTGGCGCGAGCGATTAATTGTATGCTTTGGCAACTCCCCTGTAGCCTTCACTTCAATCTGCGCCGAATGGATGAGTTGATGCGAAGGATTGAAGATATTAATAAGATGTTAAAGAAGGGCGATGGAATGTTGGGAGGTTCTTTCGACATCAAGGAAATGTTTTCGAACCTATCGCATGAGGCCATTCTACGAACACTTCGATGGATTCTCGACAATTGGACCGGTGAGGGTGTTGAGGCGGTGTTGGTACGTAAATTTGGGAAGATGGCGAGACTGCCGAAAGGGCGAGGAGAAGAAGGATGGATGCGGTTGGGGATGGACACCATCCTGTCTTTCGTGAAATTTGCATTAAACCATACGTATGTTGTTGCAGCTGGTAGGGTTACTCGTCAGACCGTCGGTATTCCTATGGGTCAAACCACCAGCCCTGCTTTGGCTTGTCTTCTGTGCGCTCATAATGAGTTCTCTTTCCTTTCGTCTATTGGATGTGATCGGTCGCTCTTGCGCAGCTGTCGTCTTGTTGACTATGTTTCTCTTTTCATCAAATTCCGACCTGATGATGTGATCTCCAGAAGGAAGGCTGAACGATTGCTTGATTCTTTTCGCTCCTGTTATGATGAGAAGTTGGTGTTGGAGCAGACCAACTCCGGCCAACGTTGGGAGTTCATTGGTTGTGAGGTGTTGATTCTGAGCAATCCTGGTCAGATTGTGTGTCGTGCAACTCATAAGAATCAACAGCGGGAAGTTGGTCGGACCCTCCTTTTTCAATGTATTCAAGATTATGCATCTTATTCCAGTCGTAAACAAAAACTGGCTGTCATTACTTCCTTTTTACATCGGGCTCGTACCTATACGTCGGTTCCGGGCATCGAATTTCATTTTCTGCTCACTCTGAAGAATGAGTTGTGGCTAAGAGACTATCCAGATGAGTACTTTGACTGCGCTCTTCGGAACTTCTCAAGGAAATTTGCTGACTGTTGGGATGATTGGATTTCTGTGCTCACGGGATGGAGCCACCTTCTCCATGAGGTGTATGAAAGAAGAGTTGTGAATGGTCGTTAGCGGTATAATTGGTGCAGGTTTGAAGGTGGATATGCCGATGTAGCCATCTATGCTCCCTTGGTGAAGGAAGTGTCTATGAAGTTTGCGGTGGATCTAATTTTCGAGTATATAGGGGGTAACTGGTGGTGAGGTATTAGCTGATTTCGGTAAAGTGGGCATACTATGTTTAAATTTAGTATATGGGTCATAGGCTGTGAATGATATCTGTGGACGTTTGGTAAATGCTGTGAGACATTGGTAGTTACTATGGATCTTGGTCTGTGTTATGGGATATCGGTATGTGGACCTTTGGTGCATGGCGAGGGACCATTGGGCGAGTAGTGGAACTTTTGTGACCCACATTACGGGTTGTGGAACCTTTAAAGGAATAGTTGTACGATCGCGTCTGTTGTATGAGGCTCGATGTACCTTCCAGATTGTTAAAGCCTGTGGTAGGATTCGAATGTTTTCACAGAATGATGGCAGCTCATGTTTGCCGTTCGAGATTCGACGTATGATTTCGGTTGTGAAAAAACGGTAGTGTATGGGACTATGGGACTGCCTTCTCTAGAATGGTGGTAGGTGTGGGCCCGTTGTAGAAAAATCGGCGGGTGGCCTGTGTTGCGGAATATGTAGATTGGCTGGTCGATGGTTATGAGGTGGCTTCGGTATCAAGGGCGATGGGTTGTGGCCTGACGTTATTGTGGGTAGCGTTGACCCTATTTGCCGTGACGTTTTTTTTGGTCCTCCCCATTCAGTACGCATAGTATATACTGGTGTTTGGCGATAAGCTGGACATCCTCCGCGAACTGAAGACCCCTGAAGAGTCAGGTGGCGGCCGGCCGAAACTTCGGGTCATTTCAGCCAAGCACTTCATGTTACATTTTTCGATAACAGTCACGCTAGGGATTACCTTTGGTTTACTATTGCGTACTGTCATATTTCTTTCTTTCTTCTTCTTCTTCTCCCCTTCTCCTTATCCTTCGTTTTTTGTTTCCTCTATTCTCCTTTCTCTCGCCCTTTCCTTTGTTGTTGTGTTGTTTGGTGAACCACGGTGCATGCTGTATTTACGTTGTCACTCGGTATCTAGCTGTGCGCTTTGACTGTACACACCTTACACGCATAAATCGAGAAAAAACTTTCCAACTTGCCATTAGAGTCCGGGGCTAGGTCCCACTAGCAGACTGTATCGGATTAAGAACCTGAATCGGGATAGGTTCCTAGCGGAGATGCAGAAAAGCAGATCAATTAGGGTTTTCTGGATCTGTCCTCCAACACGTCCAGATTCAGGCGTTAAGTCTAATCCTGCGTGCTGGTGGGACCTCGCCCCCGCCTCCTCTCGTCCTTGTTTTGCTTTTTTTTTTTTGGTGGTTCGCATGACTTCGCTATGAAGAAAATCCTCTTGTGGCAATGGATATCAGAAAGCTCAGTTCGCAGGCACCTTTGCGCTCTGCTAAGGTGTCTCTTCTGTCTTTGACTCGTGTAGGATGCCATCGCGGTGAAGAACAAGCAGAGGGCGGCATGATTGAGGGGCGAAGCGAGGGGTTAAAGGGCAGGCGCTGGCTGACGTGGACGGCAAGTGGAAAGCGCCTTTGGGGGACCGCCAATTCCAACCAACCTGCGAGGAGCTCGAGAAAGGGCGCCGTAGCACCTGGACTTCTTCGACTGACATCGGGGCGTAAATGAGGTCAGGTACATACACGATACAGGAAACTTCGACTGTGAATACTCCCTAACACACCGGATGAGCCCGTGCGTTTTGCGCTCATCCGCTATGTCGCATTCCAAATAATTTTTCCTTCGAGATATCTGACTGTCCGGTTTCTCACTCTCTCTCTCTCTCTCTCTCTCTCTCTCTCTCTCTCTCTCTCTCTCTCTCTCTCTCTCTCCAGCCGCGGCCCCTCCTCTTCCCCACCAACGGCCTCGTCCCCGCCATCCAATCTCTTCTCGACAGTTCGGATGTAATGTCACGCCGGTCAAAATGATGCGTTTTGATGGCGAGAAATCAGTGTGTTGTCGACTTGTCGATTTTCTTCTTCGATTTAAAAACTGTTTGAGAGATCTCTAGTTTTACCGTCGCTGAGGAAATAATGAATTTCGTGCCAAAAAAAAAAGGAAAAAAAAAGAAAAGAGAAAACTACGGCGCAGTGAGGGTTTGAGTTTGTAATTGCACTTGAGTCAAAAGGGCCGGTAATGCTGAATGTATATGACCTACGTTTCGGGACCGGTGGGGTTGCGTGGGGGTGTGTTGTATTCGCGGGATTGCCTGAAGTGCAATTACAAACTGTTTTCGTGACTGCGCCGAAGTTACCCCAAAAAAGAATTTCGTGCAGCTCTAATCCGGTATTATCCAGCCCAATCCTAGCTGCCATTTTTTCGGTCAGAGCATATGTGTGAGCGAGGGTTGGAATTGAATTCGCGGAAAACGCTTGCTTTCTTTAATTGAGAGATATGTACCATCGCAATTCACTGCCCTCATTTAACGAACGGGTGATGGGAAATGATCGATGACAACCTCCTTACTTCCATCGGTTCTCTTTTTTCCCGAAAATCTGTCCAATTGATCTGTCAAGGGTTGGAAAAATCGAATAAAGCAATTTCAATCGATGGCTTGTTCTATTGCAAATAACCCCCTGCTTCCCGGATTACCCCCATCTCCCCCCCCCCCCCCCCCCCCCAAAAAAAAAAAAAAAAAAAAGAGAACCAGTGAAGAGCCGATTGAACTTTTCTTCCTGCGGACAATCCCTTAGAGCGACCCAGGGCCAAGAAAATCGGTGCTGGTTGTACCGCCGTTTCCCCTTCTGCGCATGGCCTTACCGCTACCTCGACAGCGTATCCCTGCATTTTTGTGTTCAAGATACACTCCCCCCTGGTCATATTTGGCGAGTGGTGGAATCAGGTAGTGAGTAACACAGCTGGAGGATGCACCAAGGGGGTCATCATCGCACCACGTTCCCCTATCAAATGAGAGAAATGCCCTAAGGAAGACGATTCTATTGGCCTAATCGAATTTCAAATTTTGATGGAAAAGGTTTAGGGAGTGATATTAATTTTTTATAATATAGTGTCACTTTTATTTTAGCACACGGCGAGTGGTGCATCTGAATAGAAGGCGCTCACCCTTTTTTGTTTCCTTCTTTTTTCTTGCGGCATTTTTGTTTGTCTGTGCAAAGGTGAAGTGGGTTGCGAAGACGAAGTGGAGTAATCCTTTTTGCTGGGCGGTGCAGTGCATGCAGGGGTGATCGATGTCATCATCTCTGGTGGATAATCGTTTCTTCGCCGATTGCGGGGCGGCAGGACTTGAATGCCACATCTGTTTACTAGCAGTTAATAGATGTGTGTAGCATTCACAGCTGTTTATTAGCGACAGAGAGGACCGCTGCGTGCGCGACCAGATTCCTCCACCCTCGCCATCCTATTAGGATCGCCATCGCCATCACCGCGGGATTCCCACCTTCTCCCCCGACGTCAGTACAGACGATAGCCACATTTTCTCTCTCTCTCTCTCTCCCTCTCATTCTATCCAGGGGAGGACCCGTAGCTGGGGCTGTTGACAGGAGTTGTTGTCCACCCCTTCCACACCCTCTCTCTCTCTCTCTCTCTCTCTCTCTCTCTCTCTCTCTCTCTCTCTCTCTCTCTGTTGGTTGCCTTGTCCGTCGGCATTTTTCGCACCTGTAAATGTGCTTATAGCTTCACCCAGAGACTGACCACTCTGACTCCTGTCGAAGAGAGGCTTGCTTATAACGGAGCAGTCTCTATTGCATGTCAAAGCTTTCTGTTCTTTCCACCTGGCAAGAGTACTAGGGCGGGCAACTGTATTACCCCCATTACGGCCTCACCGTCTCTCTTTTCCGGCTGTGGTCTGTTTCTCTAAGTCGGACTTGGGAATGTTCAGACTCTTGTTGCTCAAGATGAACCTGTTCGTAATAGTGGGGAGATTCGGCTCAGTGTGCCCAAGTGCATGTGTGCCATCCTCGGTTCTCGTCCCTTCCTGATCGACCACAGCAGAGTCAACCGTGAGGCGCAGAACCATTAAACACTCGTGCCGTTAGGCGCTTTTAGGTGAAACAAACCACACGGTGAATTTTTTTGCCTTCCCTTTCTCCTCCCACACTTCGATTTAACTTTTTTTTCCAACTGTTTCCAATTACTTTCTTTCTCC
The DNA here is from genome assembly GCA_003427395.1 of Chara braunii. Taxonomy (NCBI): domain Eukaryota; kingdom Viridiplantae; phylum Streptophyta; class Charophyceae; order Charales; family Characeae; genus Chara; species Chara braunii. The sequence continues at coordinate 119,443 of BFEA01000437.1, forward strand.
CGTAGCTTCTTTTTTTTTTTTTTGGAACTGTTTTTCACCTGCTCGCCGCCATCGTAGTGTCCCTTCTCTTTTCCGCCGCGTATCAGATCTTCCAGTTTCTTTTCTGTTCCATCTTTCTTTCTTTGGAGTTGTTGCCTTCCACTTGGCACCTCTGTTTCGTTGCGTGCCGACATTGTTGCCGTTTTGTTGCTCTCTGCACCATTACCAGGAGTCCCCTTCTTAGCACGTTTTAGGTTCTCTTGCAGTCACGTTGCGCCGAGAATCCGCTGCTTCCGCAATGGCAGGTAAGGATGCGGAAAGTGGAATCCAGCTGACACTGCAGGTCAAGGAGTGGGGTGTCATGGAGGGCCAACGGGTCTGGGATGTGTATCATGTGCACCATCGAGAGCAATGGATTGTTTGTATTCGTACGTCTGATCGTAGGTCATTTCGAGTGTGGAATTATGGAAATGACCATCACGTGACCTCGCCCCTTTTTGATGGTCCCATGGAACTTCGAGAGGCAAAATTCTTTGGCGAGAACAATTTGGTACTGTCACTCAAAGAACCCTATGGCCCCAAGTTGGAACACGGATGTTGTTCGCTGTGTCTCTATAAGATCACTTCTGGCCTCCAACTGCAGCATACACAGACACTCAATGTCACCGGCCGTGCCAATATGGTGTCTTTGGATTCACATCCCACCACCGTGTGTATATTATTAGGTACTTTTTATTCTTCTAGGCTCTCTCAAAGCAGCAGCGCGATTAACTTTTGGGATTTAGACCGGGATCTCCACAGGAAGGCAAGTCTTGAGGATTGTGCTATAATCACTGTGCTCATCAATACTGCCGAGCCGGACATTTTTCTTAGTTATGGTCTTCATGGTGGCACCCGTGCCATCAAGATTTGGGATGCGAAAGAGATGGTTGTTCTCCAAACATTCCAAATGGACGAACAGGTTATTCGTACGGGATTCTGCGCTCGACCCCAAGGGTCGCTTTTCATCACAGGCCATCAATCTGGCAAGCTGCAGGTCTGGGATTATAAGAGGAAAGAATGTGTGACAACTCTCAATGCACGTGAAGGGGCCGTTGCGGGAGCTTTCTTCCATCCGCACTTGCCGTACATATTCAGCACATCCAGGGACGGAATTATCAAGGTCTGGAGTGATTGCAACTATCAGTTGATAAAAACGCTTTGCACTGTTGAGGAGGGCGTGTTCCACATTCAGCTCAGAAATGACAACGTGCTTGTGGTCGTGTGTAAGGGAAATAAATTGCGCGTCGGTACAATACAAGATGTGCGTCAGAGGCCCGACTTCGAGAAGAGAGGAAAAATGGACGTCGGAAACGTGAGGGAAGAAGAATGTGACAGAAAACTCCAACTTCAGAAAATGGAAGTATAGAGGATAAAAAAATTGGAGGCCGAGCTGAGCGCTGTGAGGGTGGAGAGGAAGGCACCGGAAGAGGGATCTGAGAAAGAGAGGCAAACACACACGCAGAGAGTAAAGGAGCTTGAGACTGAGTTAAGCAAGGTAAGGATGGAGAGGCAGGCATTAGGAGAGAGGTTTGAGGAATTGCAATCGGAGCATGACAGGGAAAAAGCCATGCACTCAGAAAGGATGAAGCACCTGGAGAAAGAAAATGGCAATCTGTCGGTGGAAAGAGAGACACTCAAAGAGAGATTTGAGGAATCAAAGGCCAGGGTTCAACATTTGCAATGCAGGTTGGAGATTGAGGGAGGTGCCGCTGAGAGATTGGAATCTGTGAGGATGGAGAGAAGGGTGCTTGAGGAGGGATTCGAGAAAGAGAGGCAAAAGTATGCAGAAAGGTTAAAGGAGCTCGAGACCGAGCTACGCAATGGGAGGACGGAGAGGCAGACATTCGGAGAGACATTTGAGAGGTTCCAAACAAAGCATGAGAGGGAAAAGGGCCTCTATATTGAGAAGATCAAGCAGTTGGAGAATGAAATACGCAATGTGTTGGCCGAAAGGGAGGTATTCGAACGGAGATTGGGAATGTCTGGTGGAGTCCCAAAGGAAGTTTTGAAAGTAGATCTGCATCCGTTCAGAGAGTTTTCCTTGGACGAATTGGAGTCTGCCACAAATGACTTCAGCGATAACTGCAAACTTGAACAACGACATTACGGATGTGCTTACATGGGAAAGATCACACCCGTGACAGTAAAGAGGCAAAGCATTGCACGAAGGTTAAGGGAGCTTGAGACTGTGATAAGCAATATAAGGATGGAGAGGCAGGCATTAGGAGAGAGATTTGAAAGATTTCGATCAGAGCGTGATAGAGAAAAATGCCTGCAGTTAAAGAGAGTCAGCGAGTTGGACATATGTTGACAGAAAGCGAAGAACTCAAAGAAAGAATGGAGAGATCAAAGGTCGGGCTTCAAGAATTGGAATGCAAGCTGAAGTGGAATGCGGCGTAGGAGACAGATAGAAAAGGTTTGATTGTGTACCCCCTTCCCCGGATTGATGATTTGCTGGATGCGATTGGATGTGCTAATTATTTCAGTAAATTTGATATTCGCCATGGATTCCATCACATTCTGGTTAAGGAGGAGGATGGCTAAGGCTTTGATCAGATAATCGATCGGAGATGACTGGCATTCCTCTGGGGCGCAATCCAGAAAGGACCGTTTTTGGTTCTCTCAGACCTGGGCACTAAAGGATACCTGGTCCAAGATTAATGCAGAAGGCAAGCTTAGCCTTGCAAGCTGGATTCTGCCAGACTCATCGTGAAAGGCCTCGCATTCTGATTAGGGCCGCAAGTAGGCCAGATTCGGTAATCTGCTCGGTGTTGTACTTTTTTGCACATTTTTCTTGAATAGGAAGAATGTGGGACTGAGATCTCGTTGGCTTGTAGCTTTGGCCGTAGTAGTGTTTACGCTAGTTAATGTTGATCAAATGGATTATTAGTGGGAAATTTCATCTTTCTTTCAGTACTAGTGCTGGCAGTAGTAATCATGCTTGACTCTGTATGACTTCTTTTACCAGATCTGGTTTTTTCTGAAAGATAGTTAATGAAGTGGTTTAGGTCTTAGGGTGGGGATGTGCTTCTCATATTTTAAAGTAGCCTTCAACAGGAGAGTTGGTTGGTTGGCTAGGGTAACAGCAGGGGGAGGAAGGTTGGGGGAGGAAGGTTGGTTGGCCTTTTCTAGAAGGTGAAGTGTGAGAATCATCTAGAGGGTCCTTTAAAGGTCCTTGTAAAAAGCGAACACTGGGTAAGGCTCCCATATCAGACTTTTCATTTCTTTTGGGGTAGACTGTGAGGACCCCGCCCTCATCAATCATCTTTTTCAAAGTAATAGGAGCCTTGGGCACTGGGCCCTATTTTGGAAAAAAAAAGGAAAAAAAAGCGATAATTTGTGAAATACCCCTATAAGTTGGGATATATGACAAAATGCCCCTATAAGATGTGGGTAAAGCGGAATACCCCTCTGACACAAAAATAGTTTTGCGAAATGCCCCTGGCGTTGGTTGGACCTGTCATCTTTGCAAAATACCCCTACCGGGTACTGTCCATGTTTGCAAAATGTCCTGGTAGTTGCCGTCTTTTCCCAGGCCCTATGTATTTTCGTCTTACCCCTAATGGCCCAGGTGATCTTTGTGTTTTGCCCCTTTGCTATGCGTAAGTGCCTATGTGTGTGTGTGTGTGTGTGTTTGTGTGTGTGAGAGAGAGAGAGAGAGCGAGAGAGAGAGAGATGGGAAGCGGGATAGCCGCTAGCAGGAGTGGCGCACAGCAGGGGAGGGAGAGAGAGAGAGAGAGAGAGAGAGAGAGAGAGAGAGAGAGTTTTCCAGCCATGCATGCAGAGAGAGAGAGAGAGGCTACGTCCATCAAAGGATGAGCAAAATAGGAATGAATCTTCCAGTAGAAATGGATATATACACTGCTTTCCAGCCCTGAGGGCACCAAGATAGAGAGGGGCTACTTCCATCCATAGGATGAGCAAAATGGGAATGGATCTTTCGCTACATTATGAAAATGTACACTGCCACTTTTTTTTCCTTTTTTTTCGTGTGTGTGTGTGTGTGGGTGTGTGTATTGCGAATATGAGAACACACACACAAGTGCGGCAGCGTATATTTCCATGTTCTTGCAGTAGATTCATTCGATTTAGCTCAGCCAGCGGATGGGTTGGAGACTTACCTGTTGGCCAGCGTGTTGCTCATCCTATCCGTGGAAAACTCTCTCTCTCTCTCTCTCTCTCTCTCTCTCTCTCTCTCACACACACACACACACACACACACACACACACACACACACACACACACACACACACGGGGGGAGGAAGATGAATGAAGCTGCCCAACATGGAGGCAAACTGCCCTGCGGACAGGCCTGGGTATTGCGCATAGCTGCCCACCTGGTATCGAGGGCAGACCGGGTAAAACAGGGTGCAGGGCCCAGGACCCAATGATGAGGTCCAGATTGCAAATTTGCACATGGGTCTGACAGGGGCGAAACGCAAAGAATTAGGCCCAGAAGGGCATTCCGCTCTACCCACATCTTTTAGGGGCATTTTGGCATATATCTCAACTTATAGGGGTATATTGCAAATTGTCCCAAAAAAAAAGGACGACACGCATAAATCGAGAAAAAACTTTCCAACTTGCCATTAGGGTCGGGGCTAGGTCCAACAAGCAAACTGGATCGGATTGAGAACCTGAATCGGGATAGGTGCTTAGCGGAGATGCAGAAAAGCAGATCAATCAGGGTCTTCTGCATCTGTCCTCTAACACGTCCAGATTCGGGCGTTAAGTCTAATCCTGTGTGCTGGTGAGACCTCGCCCCCGCGTCTTGTTCTCCTTGTTTTTCCCTTTTTAATTTCCCTTTCGAGGTCTGCCTGGCTTCACTATGAAGAAAATCTTATTTAAAAAAAAAAATAAAAAAATAAAAAAAATCCTATTGTGGCAGTGGATATCAGAAAGCTCAGTTCGCAGCTGCACCTTTGCGCTCTGCTAAGCAGTATCTTCGGTCTTTCACTCGTGTACGATGACATCGCGGGAAAGTACAAGCAGAGGGCGGCATGATTGATGGGCGAAGCGAAGGGGAAAAGGGCAGGCGCTGGCTGACGTGCTTAGGGGGACCGCCAATTCCAACCAACCTGCGAGGAGCTCGAGAAAGGGCGCTCTAGCACCTGGACTTCTTCGACTGACATCGGGACGTAAATGAGGTCAGGTACATACAGGATACAGGAAACTTCGACTGTGAATACTCCCTAACACACCAGATGAGCCCCTGCGTTTTGCGCTCATCCGCTATAATGTCGCATTCCGGATAATCCTTCATTCTCTCTCTCTCTCTCTCTCTCTCTCTCTCTCTCTCTCTCTCTCTCTCTCTCTCTCTCTCTCTCTCTCTCTCTCTCTCTCACACACACACAACATGATATACCTGTCTCTTATACACATCTAGATGTGTATAAGAGACAGATGATATACCGATCGGAATGTGTCCTATTGGAGAGTAAACGGATGTGTGGCTCTTCATGGATCTGAGCTGCATGACCAATTCCTATGAGAGAAAACGAATAAAGAAGTCTCAAATTCTCTGAATAGCTCTCGCTTCGATAACGGCAATAGAATGCTCTTGTTTGGGAAAAAGTTATAGATGGCCCCTGCGACAAAACGTTTCTACTCGTTTGCCTCCAGACCGTGGCAAAAGGTCCGGCATGCCCCCGAAAATGCCTCAGGCCTTTCGGGGCCTTGGACACTTTGGGCGCGCAAACGAGTACAATTTACAAACGCGGGGGAATCTATAAGTTTTCCGCTCTTTTTTTTTGTGTTTTTTTTGACATGATAGCAAGTGGGCGTTCATTTTTCGATTGATGTAGTATCATTATATCGGTATTTCAATCTCTTTTTCATAATAGGGCTCGCATCTCACCTCGCATTCGAGCGTTCTGGGTCTAGCCATGACATTGCAAGTGAGTGTATCGAGAGACCTGCTTTTCCCGAGATACACCCACTCAGAATTTCCACATTTGGTGAGCTATCAGCGAAACGGGGCTCTCAGCTATGTTACCAGACTGGCCCGCGCCGAGCTAAAAATGATTGCAATAAATAAACAAATATCTATATATATATATATGATATATATATATCTCGTCACAAACAGAACTGCCCGCCAGTGCCCGGTAAACCGTAGGCAGAGAGAGAGAAGAGGACAACAAACGAGGGGCTGTGACAAACTGTTTCGTCAGAGTTTCACCGACTCATCAGGAGGCTGAACCCTCAACAGTCTGCAGAATCCCCTCACTGATTACACTGTAAATGATAATCTACCTTAACCAAAATCAAAGTAGACTATCACTCACCCACACCAGATGGAAAACTCTACAGACTGTCCGTTCACACCCCATCACAAGCCAGCAAAACATCCACGAAACAAAGAAAGGTCTGTATATATATATATATATAGACAAGCATCAACGACTCCTTGACTATTTATGTATGTATGTATGTATGTGTGTATGTATGCATGTATATATTTATATGCACATAATGCCTTATCTGACTGCTGGTTATGAGCGACGAATAAGCTTGGCCTGCATGTTTTCCGTGACTCTTTCACTCGTTCATATATTTACTGAGAGTTTCATTCTTTTTATCCATTTCAGATCGATTTGATTTCGTATTATACACTGATGACGCCAGCAGTTAAAAAGCCGCAGTGAAACGCAAATGCCTACGAATCACGTCGCAATTCAAGGGAAAGGGACACTCTGAATGGGACTGGAACGATGCAGTAAACGCCCCTCACTATTCCCCTCCTCCCCCCAATCTTTTGAAATCTGGATCAATTCTCCCTTTTTTTGTGTCGTCTATTCTAATTTCTAAGTCTTTCACTCCTGCGTCAGCAGATTGCTCCCAATGCCCTCTTCACACTCCGACTTTCTGGACTGGTCTCTGGATGTGCTTGCGGTCAGATACATCACAGCCCAGCCGTAATTTAACTCAGATAAATCCAGCCGAGTTCTGGTGTGAGTATAATCTGGGACTGGGTCTCTGACTCTCCCCGACGTCCCCGTCTACAGTGGTAGACGGGGAGGCCTAAGGGGCCCCTGATTATTTCCTGGTATCGCCCTCCCTCCTCCTTGTTTCCGCTCCCCCCCTTCTTCCTATCTCTCTGACTCTTCTTCATCTTGATTCTCTGATTGTCCCTTCATGGTTTTCGGGAAGTGAGATAAGAAGAGGGGGAACAAAGTGGCCGGGTTGTGCCCATGTTTTGAGTCCTCTCGCATGCTTCTCCCTTTTAAAGCTGGTAAAGGAAGGAAGCACGCGAGAGCGGGAAGCAATGGCGAGGGGCGTGTGCCAGTGCCTTTCCACGCTTCCTGCATTATACACAATGAGAGGCAAAGGGCCTCACCACACCACTGTCGAAAACACGGTGTTGGATAGTTTCTCTTGGCCACACAACCTGTCTAAATTGGAGACGTGAAGAAAATTCGCAAATGGTCAGAGAATGCTTCTCGACACCTCATTCCCAAAGCTGTTGAATCACGAGCCTGCTACTCCGATGCTTTCAACAGTCCTCAGCTATGCCATAGACTTCTCTTAAAAATTTGGTGAGTGGGCCTGAGGTCGGGATGGACTAATGTTTGTCGTACCCTCAGGCAAGTCCGTCTTTCTCCATCTCGCATTCACAAGTGCGTCCATTCTGCAGTGCTGTGTGGTTAGAGCAGGGCAAACTGTAGAGAGGGCGGTGGGGGTTGAATTTATTCTGACAGCCATAGAACATTTCAGCCTTTCGACAGTGGTGTGGTGAGCCCCAAATTCCAAATATGCCTTCTTTTTTTGTTGGAAAAAAATTCAACCGCTCACCCATAGTAAACATGACTTGGCTCGGCGAAGGAATGATTACAATAATAACAACATGTCGAACTGAAAAGTAAAAGGCAATAAAGACTGCAATCATCGTCATCCTCATCCTCAGCTTAGTAATAGTAAAGCAAAAGAATAAGGGGCTCACCACACAGGCTTTCAAAAGCCGCAAAATAGATGCGGTGTCTTCGCCACACAGCCTTTCGAAACAACATGTTCTTTCAAAAAAGTTTCGAAAGGTGTCAGATTGGCCGGTATCGAAAGTAATTTCGAAGAGATGAGATCCTCCCGCCTGTCACGAGTGTTTCCTTGAAAGACCTCTAGTGGTCTTGTGAAAAGGCCCACTCGAAATGGTCCATTGGCAAACAAAAAAAAAAAAAGAGAAAACTACAGCGCAGTCAGGGTTTGAGTTTGTAATTGCACTTGAGGCAAAAGGGCCGGTAATGCTGAATGTATATGACCTACGTTTCCGGTCCGGTGGGGTCGCGTGGGGGTGTGTTGTATTCGCAGGATTGCCTGAAGTGCAATTACAAACTGTTTTCGTGACTGCGCCGAAGTTACCCCAAAAAAAAAAGAAGTGGGGATTCCAAGGGCCTGGCTCCACTACTCTCTACATGCACAAAAGACAAAAACTATGGGGGTCTATCTTTCCATGTTCTAGGCAAAGATTCACTCTCTTGTTTTACATCCGTCGAGAGCAGTCGAGCCAGGCCCCATTGTGCATATAAAAAGGCCTCGGTGTTTCGAAAGTCTGTGTGGCGAGGGGGGGGGTTCCTTTCGACGAGCAGACTTTCGAAAAAAGTCTGGCACCTTCCCAAAAATGCCTTGGTTCGAAAATGGTGCAAAAATGATGCGAAAAGTCATTTTGGGGCCTGAGGCACTTTTTAGCCCCGTTTGGGGTGAAATGAATACAAAGGTTTTGCCGCGGGGAGGTTTTTTCAAGTTTTCCCAAATAAAAAGATTGAACTGTGGTAGTCGAAAGTAAAATAATTAGTGCGATGGGCGGTGCAACATCACTTCGTTTGGTCCGTCGGGACGTTCCGTTAAAAGGATTGAAACGATACAGAGAAGAATCAGAAGATTAGCATGGCCCCTGGGGCCTGGACCCACTAGCGAAGCAATTTTATGATTTTTTGGAAAATACAAAGTGATTTTTTATTTGTATGAATGGATAGTTTTCTGATTTAAAATGAATTGAAATAGCACATAAAACTATGAAGAACAGCTGCACCCCAATTCATGGGTTGGTAAGATCTCCTTCAGGGAAGTCTTCATAGTGATGTACCGTGGCAATAAGATGTGTCCACGAACACAGCCACCAGGATGAACAAGTAATGGGTATGGGGATACATTCATCCCCATGTATCTCATGATGCCTCTAACAGGAGCGTTCCTGTCAGATCCACCACCATATCTGAATTTCACATTTCAAGTTCTATTTCTCAGAGCCAAAAAAAAACAAAACGAAGTCCGGAAATCAACCCCCCCCCTTTGGAGCCCATAAAATCCAGACTTCCCGCCCACGCAAAGCCACGAGCTATCATGCTCAAGTTAGTCCAACTTGTTTTTTTTTTTTTCTTCGACGCATCTTATTGGACAGGAGGTGGGCATCTTTACAGTCCCCACTCGGAAACTACCAGGCCGTCCAGATCCGATCTATTCGACGGCCGTACTGTGTCACTCGAGGCCACACCTGATCGAAATCCTGAACGAAGTGGTAGAATACTTCGCTAATGGGTCCAGGCCCCTGTGGAAGGATGACATGCTTAAATAGAGATATGGTCCAAATTATTAACGGAAAAAAAAAAAAAAATCACTTCTCTTAGCTGAAAAGACACAAGAACAAAAAAAGAGAAAACAAAGTTCGAGATTAGCATGCAGGACGAGGCGAGGCTGTTAACAAAAGCGGATGGAAACCTCATTACTAGCTCAAATGGATCTCATCGAAGCAAAAGACAGGGAGATATTTTATCAGATTCAGATAACCTTCGTGGTTTGTAAGAGAAGGGAGCATCTGACCAGGGTCAGGGTACATAGTACAGACTCAGCGAACGATCCTCAAGAAAAGACATAACAGGACAAGGACCCATCTTGTATGACTGGAAAAGTGGCTGGCTAGGGGTATGGGTATGGGCATCGCTGAATTACATAGTTAAATGATAGTTTAAATTACAGGACTCAGCGAGTGTACATCGGATTGAAGTCTATGTTTGTCTACAACATGGATAGAGATTGAATTGCCATTCCCTTTTTTCTTGGGAAAAGTTATTTTGAACTCCGACGCGGCAAAACCTTTGGCGAACGAGTACAAAGGTTTTGCCGCGGGGGTATTTAAAATGACCTTCCCTTTTTTTTTCCCTTTTTTTTTCCTTTGGGACCACTTCTCTATTTACGCGTTGTGAGCCTTGCGCAGGGGCGATGTTAATCCTCTTCTCTGACTTTTTAATTATTTTTTTCCTCTTTTTTCTTGTCATTTAACACTTTGCAGCATTTAACACTTTGCAGTTAAGTTCAGTAACTTAACTATGGTTGGGGTCACGCGAAATAGCGCAGGGATAATGGGTGGACAGAGCCCACGACAAAACCTTTCCGGTTTAGGGCTCCCGAAACTCGGGCGTTTGGTACTAACGGCCCATACAACCTTCCCCTGGGTGAAAGGCGCCTTCACGCCGTGGCCACATCTCACCGGTTCAAAAATTCGGTGCTATTTTTGCGCCAGATTCATGAACCGGTAGGGCCCTTCTTTTTCAAAATACCGTGTGTGGGCCTCATTCTATACTTTAGCGGTATCACCCTCGGCCTCTTTTACATCAAAATGAATCTGGCGCTGTTATGAGCCAGATTTATGATCCGTTAGGGCCCTTGGAGCTACGTGTGGGCCTGTAGTACCCCACATGGAAGTCATTGGGCCGGTAGTACCAAACGGCCGAGTTTTGGGCGTCCAAAACCGAAACGATGTTGGCGTGGGCGCTTTCTACCGATTATCCCCAGTAAAAACCCAGCACGTTGTGTCACAGTAACTTCCCTCTCTCTACGGCTCGCCACACCATTTACTATTTTTAGAACTTCTCGTGCCTTTTGTATTCGCCTGTTCTGCAAAAAAGTAGCAAATAGAAAAAACTCGTGAGTGGCAGAGCATGGCGGAAGAAAAAAAAAATAAGAAAAGAAGTGACCTATGCCAAAAGAAAAGGCCAGTGGAAAATGGAGATCGTCGGGAGAGTGGGGCAACCAAAGGGGTGTCACGCACGAACAGACACGGCACATCTGTCATACATGCGACGACTCATGACTCATGAGGCAGGCAGAGGTGTCACACGGGAGGAAACCAACACCGCATTGCAATCGAAAACGGAGAGTGTATCCTGCCACTTTCTTCGCGAAGCCGCACTTGTCTTTGCTCTGATATGGCGAGCGGTAAAACTACATAGGGACCCGCTCCAGTACACAACACTCTACATGGATTTGGACGCGTTCTTGGCCGGGTACATTCAAAATGATGGACTCGTCCGAATGCACATAGTAAAAAAAGGGTCCAAATGCATGTAGATTGTTGTGTAGTGCAGCGAGGCCCATGGTGATCGACTTCTTGGCTCCGCTTGCCCTCACCAAATGGGAGAAATCGCCAAAGGGCGACGATTTTGTTGTCCCCATCGAATTTCAAATTACATGTCTAACGAACGGATTAAACGGAGTGATGTTATGATACAGTGTCACGCCATTTGTAGCACTTGGCGAGCGGTGCTTCTGAATAGAAGGTATTCACGATGCCTTTTTTCCCTTCTCTCTTTTTCGGTGCGTTTTTGTTTGTGTTTGCAAGGGTGCGGATCTTGTAAAGATTCCGAAGATTCGGAGGAAGCGGGGTGCTGCATTTTGGTGGGCGGTCCAGTGCAGGCAGGGAAAGTCGGTTTTCTCGTCTCTCTTCAAAAGTCGTTATTTCATCCGTTCGCAGGGCGGCAGGATTAGGACGTGAGATCTGTTAATTAGCAGCTAGATTTGGGTAGCATTCAGATCTGTTTATCGGCATTTAGATTTGAGTGGCATTCAGATCTGTTTATGCCTGATAGGGAGGATTGTTGCGTGTGCGGCCAGAATCTCGCCATGGGTGTCTGTACGGCAATCAGGAGCACCGCGGGCTTCCCGCCTTCTCTCCCGTGTTCAATATAGGCAACAGCCACATCGTTTCTCTCTCTCTCTCTCTCTCTCTCTCTCTCTCTCTCTCTCTCTCTCTCTCTCTCTCTCTCTCTCTCTGTGTGTCACACACACACACACACACACACACACACACACACGCGCGCGCGCGTGCTCTGTGTCTGTGAGGCCTTGTGCATAGACATTTCTCGCGTCTGCAGACGTGTTTATAGCCTCACACACACACGCCCAGCGATTTGCTGCCCCCGTCTTTTGTGGAAGAGGGGCTGTCTTACAACGCAGCAGGCTCCCTCTGGCTGGCAAGAGCCGACATCTGTGTTGGCCACTCGCGTCTCACGGTCTCTCTTCTCGGGCATCGGTCCTTCCAAGTCCAAATTTGAAATGCTCAGACTGCGACTTTACCGGATGTCTCTGACTGCATCATTGGACTAGCGGGCAGATTCAGTTCAGAACGCCCAAGTGGGTGTGTGCCATGATCCTCAGATTCCTAGCTTCTTCTTCCTTCCGCAACGAGCCTATCACAGTCGATGTCAGGCGCAGAAGTTCGCGGCAGAACCATCAAACGCTTCTGCTGTTACTTGGTGGCAAACAAACCAAGCGTTGAAGAGTTATGGCCGTCCCTTTCTGCTTCCAGATCTCGATGCTGCTTCTTCTAGAAGAGTTTTTCATCGTCCTTTGCCATCTCTGCCAACAAGGCTGAGGTCCATATTCCGGTACCTCGTTCCATTCCATTCTGCTCACCCGTTCTGTTCTGTTCCGTTCCGTTCCGTTCCGTTCTGTTACTCTCCGTTCTGATACTAATGCCCTTTTTAGTTCCTGGCATCGCCGTTCTGGCTTCTTTGGCTCTCTTGTAGCCATTTTGTGCGCCCAACATCCTGCCCATCCAATATGGCAGACAGTGATGCCCGAAAGGGACTCGAGCTCACACTGAAGGTAGAGGAGCGGGAAATTACTGTGGGGGGAGAAGTCGTTGATGTGCACCCTCGCCAGCCATGGATCGCTAGTATTCATACGGGTGAGAAATGTGCGATCCAAGTTTGGAATTATGAAGAAGGAACGCAAGTGACCTCCCTGCTTTCTCGTGATAACGGGGCGCTCAAGACAGCAAAGTTCCTAGGCAACAACGATTCGGTACTGTTAGTCCAAGCTCTCTTAAGGGAGAAAGGATGTCCTTTCTGCACAAAAAAACTTGGGTTCTGTCTGTCTATAAGATCTTGCAAACCTCAGACCTCCGAATGAAGGAAGAGAAAACACTCACGGGCACGGAGGATTTCGTTTTCGCAGCATTTACTGTGCATCCCACGGCCCGGTGTATATTGGCCGCAGGGAGTTTCGGCTTATGGTCTCCCGATCGGAATATTAACTTTTGGGATGTAGACAATCGTTTGCACGGAAAGGCACATTCTCCAGGATCTGGGATAACCAGGACGGCCTTCCATCCTCTTAAGACGCACATTTTTCTGACTGGCCATCAGGACGGGAGAATCAAAATTTGGGATGCAAACACCATGGCAGTTCTCCAAACGTTGGGAGAGAGTTCAACCTCTGGGAAAGCCGAGGGGGAGGGAGTTACTTCCTTGCGATTCTGCGCTAGTAGACCCCAGACGTCACTTCTCATTGCGGGTCATGCATCTGGCGCACTGCAGGTCTGGGACCATCAGAGAAAAGAATGTATGGCCAGTCTCGATGTGCATGAAAAACAAGCAGAGCAGGCTTTCTTCCATCCACACTTGCCGTACATACTGAGCGCATCCAGCGATGGAACCATCATGGCATGGAGCGATTCCAATTATCAGCTACAATATACACTCTGCAGTGGCCAAGACGGATTGTCAGGCGGCGTTTTCTGTAGGGATGATTGTATGTTTGTGCTTTCCTGTAAGAAAACATTACGTTTCATTACGGTAAGCACCAAGAATGACGGTCCCAAACCGGACTTCGTGAAGAGAGTGACCATGTTAGAATCAGACAAAAGCCTCTCGTTTGGGGAAACGAATGTACATAGCATTGACAGACTAGCGGACGAGTTGACAGCTGTGAGAGCAAAGACGAGGGCAATGGAGGAAGTACTTAAGAAAGAGAGGGCAACACATACACAACAGGTAAATCAGCTTGAGACTGAGCTAAGCAATGTAAGGATGGAGAGGCAAGCATTAGGAGAGAGATTTGAGAGATTGCAATCGGAATATGAGACGAAAGAAGGCATTCACTCACAGAGGGTGAAGCAACTCGAAAACGAAATAGGCAATCTATTGGTGGAAAGGGAGGCACTCAAAGAGAGATTTGAGTCATCAAAGGCCAGGATTCAAGATTTGGAATCGAGGTTGGAGATCGAGGGAGGTGCACGTGAGAGATTGGAAACTGTGAGGGCGAAGAGGAAGGCACTTGAAGAGGGATTTCAGAAAGAGAGGCGGACCATTGCACGAAGGGTAAGGGAGCTTGAGACTAAGCTAAGCAATATAAGGTTGGAGAGGAAGGCATTAGGAGAGAGACTTGAAACATTTCGATCAGAGAATGAGAGAGAAACACGCATGGACTTGGGAAGAGTCAGCGAGTTGGACAGTCAAATAATTAATCTGTTGACAGAAAGGGAGGAACTCAAAGAAAGAATGGAGAGATCAAAGGTCAGGATTCAAGAACTGGAATCCAGGCTGGAGATGGAAGGCGGCGTAGGAGAGAGATCGGAAAGGTTTGACGGAGTGCCCAGCGTGGTTCCAAAAGTGGACTTAGATCCATTCAGAGAATTTTCCCTGGATGAATTGAAGAGTGCCACAAATGACTTTCATGATGAGTGCAAACTCGAACATCGACATTACGGATGTGTTTACATGGGAAAAATCACACCCGTCGTGGTAAAGAGATTCGAGCGAGGAAACAATGGGACACATAACAAACACATGCAATTGACGAGGGAGCTTGTTGACCAATTGAAGTCTCTTCAGCACCCACACATGCAGAAGATGCTAGGAGTGTGCTACAGAGGAAATTGTCTCGTCTATGAGCACATGGCCAATGGAAATGTGAAAGAGTGGATTTCCTCCACCGATGGGTCACGAAGGGGCTTCTTGCCGTGGTACACCCGCCTGCAGATTATGGCCCAGGTTGCCCAAGCCTTGGCCTTCCTTCACTCCAGCAAGTCACTAGGAGGTGGTCCTATCATCCATTGTGCCATCAAGCCCGAAAACATCCTTTTGGGTACTAGCAGTTTTGTGACAAAACTCGCAGAGGCTGATGCCGCGTTGATTGCCGCAAACGTTAAGGATGACGACGATGTGGAACCTGGAATGCCTGTGCCTTATCGAGTTGAATCAGTTGACGCTCAGTAAGTGGCTCAAGAATTTTTGCGCACTGCAGTCCTCACTCAGCAAACTGATATTTACGCCTTCGGCATCACCGTCCTGGAGATTCTCACCGGAAAGTTCAAGGATGCATTTGGAATTATGGAAGACGCAGTAGAAGATCCGGCCAACTTTACAAATACCCTGGACCCAAACGCAGGAAGTTGGGACGTGGATCTGGCCATG
>BFEA01000437.1:141850-178972 GCA_003427395.1 Chara braunii
AAAAAAAAAAACCAGCCCCATGGTTGGGCCACGGCCGAGATGTCTCGGCCACACCCCAGACTGGCCGCGGCCGAGTTGTCTCGGCCACAACCCAGATTGGCCACGGCCGAGATGTCTCGGCCACAGCCGAGATTCGCAGGTACTACCCTTCACAGGCAAACGCGAAGTCTCAAGAGTAGCCTACTCGCAAGAAGTGGGAGGCTCGGCGAACGGGAAAAAAGAAAAAGAAGAAATAAAAAAGTAAAGAAACGAGGAACTTCGAATCCACCTACGTGGGAAAGGCCCTCACCTCACGAGCGCTTTGAGGAATGTATCTGGCCAGGAAGTGAGGAACATGAAACAGGTCATTTTCCTTTTTTGTTTCTTGTGTGAGGTCCTTGTAGAGCCCTGCCATCCAGGCAGGGCGGATTCCACGAGGCAGCTAACTGTCTCCCTTCACTCAGTTCCAGACAAACACTGTAGCATCCTGTATAGGACCGCAATCACAGCATAAGGGATGTTGTTTATTTTTTATTTTTTTTTTATCTGCTGTTCGTGGATAGACGAGGGCCCTGACTGAACTGCGCAGCCCGAGTTTTAACTGCAATTGAAACTCGGGCCCTGACTAAACTGCTAAATCGCAGTTTCAAATGCAATTACAAACTGCTTTAGTGACTGCGCCATAGTTACCCCAAAAAAAAAAAGCCCTTGTGCAAGGCCACTATCCCCGTGGTGTGGGGAATTTTGGCACGATCGTCGCGCGGGGGAATCTTGTTGGATCTTTTTTTTTTTAATTTGAACTTTTAACTGATGTCAGGCCCATACGGGTTCTTGGAATTTCTTTTTGCAATTAGGACTTAAGTTAGGCTAGGAAATTGGGTGCATCGTGATTTTTACCTGTAACTGCACGATGGTTCTTGCTTGTGCGCGCTCTGCCGCGTCAGGGTTTGCGCTCTGGCTTTCCCGCGCCTTAATCTTACATGTAACTGTATTTCGCTTTTTGGCGAGCGCGAATGAAACTGTAATCTTCTCTTTCTTGATATCTTCTTCGCGCCCCTGCGCGCGCATATTCTTCCCGATCTTATTGGCCTTAGCGATGCATGACTGGATCGATGCGTGGAGAGTGGCTACGTCCCCCACGCCGTGGCCCGGCCATGCAGTCGTAGGCACTTCCTTCTTCCTTCCTCCTCCCCACTCAGACACAATCCCGGGTATCTCGCGTGGACGCTCACTCTATAAATTTGGCAAGCGCGATTAACTCACTCTCTAATGAATTTTGGAGTTAGCGTGGTCGAGAGGATCAGCTAACGGGCAGGAGCTGAGAAGAGAGAGTTGGGCGATCCGACGGGCTGGTGCTGGGTATGCAGGGTTGACGTGTGGCCGCGAAGGACTGTGGCACACGAGCGAACCTGTTTTTGGATGCTCAGGCTAAGCAAGGTGACAACTCTGTGTAGGTGTGAGGCGACGGACTGCCCACATGGGGATGGTAAGAGAGAGAGAGAGAGAGAGAGAGAGAGAGAGAGAGAGAGAGAGAGAGAGAGAGAGAGAGACGGGGAGTGTTGGAATGGTGTTTTTTTGTCAAGTCTTCTTAGTAATTTTTGGTTTCTGGCGCAAGTTGTTCTTGTTTTCGGATCAATCGCTTTTTGACATTTCTTTACCTCATGAATTGATGTGTGATTCTCTCCCCCGCCCCTTCCTCCCTCTGTCTGAACTGTCCACTGGTTTGATTGATTATCTGCGCTCGGTCCATGTATGAAAGATAGATGCATGCGTGTTTGTCGTTTTCCCGTGTGGATGTAATAGGGATGAGCATGCCAGTTGATTAGACGCCTGTTTCACGCTAAGTCCGTCAGGGACATCTTCGAACCAACAGGTCAATGTACATGTACCCAAGATTGTGAATTACTGGCAACCCCCCCCTCTCCCCCCTTCTACCTGATTGACAAAAGATCCTGTGCACCCACGTGTACGCCCGACCGAAGAAGGTCGCCACGTAGATGTGTGTCTGTAGGACCTGCCCCCGATCCGGCCCTCCTTCCCTTTTCCTTTCACGACCAAGCACCCCGAATGTATGCAGTATGAATATCGAAACCCCTTTCCTGATCACTGACCGCGACTGCTTGAGGGATCGCGAATTTCGGGAGTATTGGGAGCCCACGTGTCTGTCTACCCAGGGCGGAACCTTTGGAGCTTCCATACCCGACGGGAACCGAGCGTATTTGTGAGTGGGATATTGGTTAGACCTTGGACCGTATACCCCATCTCCCTGAATATCCCAGCCCGTACACGTGTCAGATCATCGCTGAACCCGACATTGCTATCCCGGAGACCGAATTCCCGCCCTATCACTGTATATTGCCTTTTAACTGCTTAATCGTTGCCCCTTGGCTGGCCCTCGCCCCCTGCTGGCCCCAACCCCCGTGCTCTTAGTGCCTGCAAGACCACACCTACTGAGCGTCGGGCTTCATCCGGCGAACCCACTCGGAAGCTGAGCTACGGGAACACAGCCTTCGGCTAAGACCGGCCGCGTCGGATTCAGAGCTCTGCGATACTCGTCGGTGATGGGTATTGAACCAACGAGATAGCCATAGCATCCCTGCGGTACACAAAATACGGATCCGCCCTAGACGACGGGACCAACAGAGGTGATTGTCTCACTCCTCGAAGCCTAAAACAGAACCCCGTCCCTCGCCTACCCACTTACATTCATACCCCTGAAACTTGGCACAGGAGATCTCAGTTCCGACCTGGGACTCCACCCCCACTTTCCTAAAATCCTTGGCACACCCCCTTTCGCGTACTTCCAGGCCCACTCCCACTCCCATCAGGAAGTCGCGCCGGCCCTGCCGGGCGTGAGGTTGGGCGTCACATACACCTGCGTAGTATTTTGAAAAAGAAGGCCCCTACCGGTTCATGAATTTGGCGCTGTTTTCTGGCGCAAAAACAGCGCCAAATTCATCAACTGACAACCGGTAAATACAGGATAAGGGAGTTGTGGCCACGGCCCGAAGGCGCCTTTCACCCAGGCTGAAGACATTTGGGCCGGTAGTACCAAACGCCCGAACTTTGGGCGACCAAAACAGAAAAGGTTTTGGCTGGGCTCTTTCTACAAATTATCCCAAGATTGAGGCTTTGCCTGGCGGGCTGCTCGTCTCATGGCATACTCACACTAGGACCTAAAATCCCAAATTCCCCAAAACAAAGGGTAGACTGGCCGTCACACAGATTTCCAAACCCCTAAATGCATTATTGGTGTGCCCATTTGTCAGCGGCATGGGAAGCCGCGGGGCAAGGGATTTTGCAGTCACCTCTTTTTAATTTTTTAAATTTTCTTCAAAATTGGGCAAAATGCGTTCACCAAAGAGATTGACAGAAATGACAGCTGCTCTGTGTGACCAGAGAAGCGCCAAATCCCCATTTTTCTCCACAGGGCCGCGACCTTGTCCTATTAGTAATTGTGAAGTAGTGTGACCACTAGTGTACCTAAAATCCCAAATTGGCCCTTCCCAAATCCACATATGTTGCGGATTTGGGGTCGCAGTGTGAGTATGCCCTCATATAGGAATAATCAGGAATGCCAGTTTTAAAAAAGTTGTCGCAGCCTCCCAGTCCCTCCAAAAAATTCTGACCACTGGGCAAGAGACAAAGAGATGCAGCTGTAAACCCTCCACCTTATACCCATCATCACATAACTACAATAAGGTTCATCCCTGGAGAGGCGATAATACTCCTCTTCCTCTGAGTTGGGGACCGCTCTGCTCAAACGAGGCCATGCTGCTTGGGTCGGTGGTTTTCCAGCTGATGTCTCTCCACGGAGGGCTGCCATTCTTTGGCACTTGTGGAGAAGAAGGAATGAGGGCATACTAAGGGCATACTCACACTGCGACCCCAAATCCGCAAAATATGCGGATTTGGAAAGGGCCGTTTTGAAGTTCTGGGCATGCTTCTGGTCGGACTGCTGTACCTTTTCGGATGGGACAAGGTCCGGCAGTGTCACACTTTTTCAGCTTCAAAAGGGCAGAAAAACACATGTGCGGGCAACAAAATCAGTTGTGGAGTTTGTAAAGGGCGATACTGGTAAAATTGGTTGTGGCCAAGGGCAGGAAAAAAAACATGTGCGGGCAACAAAATCGGTTGTGGAGTTTGAAAATGGTGAAACCGGTGAAAATGGTTGTGGCCAGCGTGTGATTTTGTTGCCCTTTTCAAACTCGGCGCGGGGGTAAAAATGCTTTTGTTGCTCTTTCGAACTCCGTATCCGAGCTTGTTGCCCGTGTATGACTTTGTTGCACTTTTCAGACTGGTTTGTGCCACAACCGAACTGACCCGTCTTTTTACCGGCGTGCGATTTTGATGGCCTTTCCAAACTCGGCGCGGGGGTAAAAATGCTTTTGTTGCTTTTCTGAACTCCGCACGTGAGCTTGTTGCTCGTGTATGCCTTTGTTGCATTTTCAAACTGATTCGTGCCACAACTGAACTTACCCATTTTTTTTTGTCCTTTTTTATGTAAAAAGTGCGACAGGCCTGAGATACCATCTTTGAAATGACCAGGCCCAGTTAACTCCGGAACTCTTTTCACTCGTCTGATTCCATTGGAGCTCCAACTGAGGTCTGTATTTCACTAGTACGTGAGTGTACCAATTGAGCTAGCCAAGTTGGTAAGATGACATCTTCCCAATTCTTTCGAAGATCATACAATTTTTTTGTTATTTTCCACCCCTGCAAGCATAGCCACCTCTACCGCCGGAGGCCCGCGGAGGGGCCGGCTAAGGCAAACACCAAGCATTTTGGGATAATTAGTAGAAAGCGCCCACGACAAAACTTTTTCGGTTTTGGCCGCCCATAGTTTAGACCCCAATGACTTCTATGTGGGGTACTACAGGCCCACGAGTCGGTCCAAGGGCCCTACCAGATCATGAATCTGGCGCAGAACAGCGCCAGATTCATTTTGATGTAAAAGAGGCGGAGGGTGGTACCGCTGAAGTATAGCCCACATAGGGTATTTTGAAAAAAAAGGGCCCTGCCGGTTCACGAATCTGGGGCAAACAAAGCACCAAATTCATGAACCGGTAAAAACAGGCCAAGGGAGCCGTGGCCACGGCACTAAGGCACCTTTCACCCATGGTGAAGACATTTTGGCCAGTAGTACCAAAGGGCCAAACTTTGGGCGGCCCAAACCGACAAGGTTTGGGTGTGCGCTCGTTCTACCAATTATCCCAAGAATTTTGCCAGTAGATGCATCTCCCATCGCCCCCCATAGAGTAACAGCACTGTGTGACGTGCACCTCACGCCCTGTGCTGTCTTTCGTTCGGAGTGCTAAAGGTGCGGAATGAAGGCCTAGAAAAACAGCAAGATGGGGTGTGCCAAGGTTTTTGGAAAATTGAGTGTGGGGACACAGACAGAACTGAAATCCCCCGTGTTGGCCCGATGAAGTAAGTCGGTTGCTTTCGCGCATCATGGGATGCGCGCGCGGGTACGGCGCGAAAAGAGAAAAATCCGAATTCAATCCAAAAAGTATTGTCGAGCTTCCCATCGTGCTACGGATCTTCGTTTAGAGCGGAAGGGCTTCGGCACACTCCGCGTATCCCGTTTCCGTATTAAGTCCCGACGCCGCTCGTGGGTCAGTTCCGAGTCCAACGTGGATGGTCTCAGTCGCGTGGCTCTTTCCTTGTGCTCATCTTCACTCCGTATCTGGTAGTGGAAGCCTTTCGATTCGTAGCGATCGAAACGCTGGCACTCAGTGCACAGGGTTCGAGGCCAATGGGGCGCCACTGTCGTCCACGGAATGACGATCAGCTCGTAAATGGCAACAAGACTGAGTAGGGTGGAAAGTGCGTATCGATCATGACAAAGCCTGCATCCACGAACCCGGAACACCAATTTTCAGGAGGAAAGTAATATTGCCTGCCGATGCATGCGACAGCTTCCCGTACGTCCCACTCGCACACATGTGTCCTCTCCTCGTTCTAGGGGAAGGAGCATGTCGGCGAGGGAGATACGGAAGGTTGGCGCCCGATCGAGGAACGACCGTTAGTCCACATGTCAATCAACCAGACGGAGTTTACACAAACCCTCGAGACGTCATCAAAAAGTACAAAAATAACTAACTAGTACCTTCCTTCCTTTGGTCACGAGAGAAGCAGCTTACGGAACCCGCACAATCATGCATTAATCGGGTTGGAGTTCTGAGGGATCAACCCGCGACTCGGTTTCAGTGGACCGATCAACAAAAACACGAGGCGCCTAGCTTTTTCGAGGCTGCCTCATCGACGACCTGTTGATGTCGTACAGCATAAGGCAGATGGCATGCGCAGTGCCTTCAGAACCACAGATCTAAACACTCTTGCATTCTCGAACAAAATCCCGTCAAGCGCTGATTCTAATCAACACAAAAATACAAGCATCTCTATACATACATCCACTGTGGAAGGTGCGAAGATGACAAGGGTGCATTGGTCAGAAATCAACCGAGGGAATTGTACACACGCATCCACCGTTCACAAGACAAGAGGATTAAGACCTTGACATCTGGGGATTACCCAGGAAACTAATGGAAGAGTTCCGGAAGATGTTCTTCCTCACGAGAACTCTCGAGAGTTCGCTTTGGTTCACAAGAGGGACAAACGCACAATGCATCGTCATTCAGGTCAGAGAGAGAGAGAGAGGGGTGGGAGGGATAGACGAGAAAAGCCGAGACAGAAGACACCAGAATTCGACAAGAGAGCATTCGGCTTCACAACCATGAACTCACCTCAGAAAAATGATCCGCAATCATGAAGGCGCATTCGCCATGAAATTCCAATAAGGCCCAAGGTCGATCATCCACTCAAATCCAATCACAAATCCTCATACCCGCACCGACGATCTCAGTCGTCGTGTGCTAACTGCCGCCACTGCGATCGTCACCCCGTTGGCGCAGATTCGACTCGGCTCGCCCGGATCCCACATTCCATCGTGGCGATCAAGCGCGCAGCCGACCAGACTACGGTCAGCCCGACAGGACTTTTCGACTCGCACCAAATGCATCACCTAGCCACTGCTTCCCGGAAGCTGGCTTGGGAGTGGAAAACGTAAGAGAGTTTTGCGGGCGCGTTTGCGGAATTTATAGTTGCGAGAAAGGAGATAGATGGGGGAAGAGTCAGAGGGGAGATCGAGGTGTAAGGAGAGAAGGTTCAGCGAAAGGTGCTCAAAGGAAGCCATGTTGATCCTTCGGAACCCGATACTTGGCCAATGAGATTCGTGGCGCAATAGGAAGATCCTCTTACTGAACGCGTCTGATTGGTGAGCCGGGGTGATCGGAAGATCAACCGGGCTTCGAGAGCGAGAAGAGGCGAGGCGCGAAAAGCAGCGCGAGACGGGTCCAAGATTCAGATGATCAAGAAAGGGAAGCAGGCGCGCAAAAAGCAGAGAGGGAAAAACAGTTGCGATAGGAGAAGGAGAAAAGGAGGAAGAGAGAGAGGAGAGAGTGCGGGGGAAGGATGGCGCGGGAAATAAGGAAGAGGAAGCTCGCATGCGCGGTGCCGACAACAAGAGAAAAAGGCACCAATACAGTTACAGCTTCCCCTACACCAATTCAAAAATTGAAATCAACATATTCGCGCGCGAAAGTCGACGCGAAAAAAGATAGTCCTATACCTATCCGTATTCTCACAAAATTCCTAGAGTTTTCTCCGTTGTGACCGAGAACATTCATGCAAGGAAAAAGATACGTCGGGCTCCGCTTATTCCGTAATTCCTAACTGTCGAGCCCGATTTCCAGTGCGCTCGCTAAGGCGCACGACATTTCCCGTGCATTTCCCGAATTACAAAAAGCAGAATTCCTAGAATCAATAGAACTTCCAACAAATGGGGGCCCAAACAAGGCGCCTGAAATCAAGAAAAAGCGACGAGGGTCTTGTGGGGTCGACATGATACAAGCAGGGGGGTATTGGGTCAAGGGGTACGAAAGATAGCACGAGGTCGGGAAATGGTTCGTCACATAGTCTATGGCCAGCACTCACACACCACACGCAACCCCACAATCGCACACACACACACACACACCCCGGATGGCCAAAGACCCTACCAATACCCACCACCCCCATAGAGTAATAGCGGTGTCTATGGCCAGCACTCACACACCACACGCAGCCCCACACGCGCGCACACACACACGTGTCTCTTATACACATCTAGATGTGTATAAGAGACAGCTCACACACCACACGCAGCCCCACACGCGCGCACACACACACACACACCCCGGATGGCCAAAGACCCTACCAATACCCACCAGGGGGAGCGAGCAAACTATCTCAAATGGTTGGCACTCAGGGTACCCAGAAAAGGAAAAAAGACTGGAAAAGTCATAAAACCTCCCCGCGACGAAACCTTTGTATCCACCTTTGTATCCATTTCCCCCAAACGGGGAAAAAGGTGTCGCAGGAGCGTCGCG
The DNA here is from genome assembly GCA_003427395.1 of Chara braunii. Classification (NCBI taxonomy): domain Eukaryota; kingdom Viridiplantae; phylum Streptophyta; class Charophyceae; order Charales; family Characeae; genus Chara; species Chara braunii. The sequence continues at coordinate 150,262 of BFEA01000437.1, forward strand.
TTTAGCTGCGACAGCTTTGTGACGACGAGGAGTCGTGGATTGTAAAAACATCCAGGGGTTGTTAGTCTTGTGCGCGGAGATGGCAGTTTTCCCGCCCAAACGGGAGGTGTTCATTGGCAAAAAGCATGTCGGCACAGCACACGGCGAGGCGCGGGACGTTAAGTTTACTATCGTCAAAAAAGTGTCATAGCTAACTAAACGCCCTAATTCCTCATGGGTCTGTTGGCGGGCAGAATAGGCCTTCGCATGGGCAACAGACGTGTGAAGCAGGCGGAGCAGGCCCAATGTGAAGCACTCACTTCGTGAAGAAGGCAGGGGTATTTACGCAACTCAACAGATGTACCAATTCGAAGACCCGTCATGGTGGTTGATGGCCCTCCTGCTGTGCCGATCGGACGGTGTCAAAAGTGTCCCAGTCAGTGGTGTGTAGGAAAAAAAAGTGGACCCTCGCAGACAAGATTTTCCCGCCTGCGCTCAGTATCATTTTCTGCTACTAAACCTTGCACGTGGCCCCGGGGAAAAAGAATCGCAGGCCCCGAAATGAATTTTCGTTTCATTTTTGCTCCCTGGCTGGGGCAAGGTCAAACTTGCACAAATTAGGACATTTCGGCCGTTGATCTTTGCTATCTACGGTCAGTATCTCTTAATTCGTGCAAGTGGGACCTAGCCCCTGGGCCCGTAAAGCCCTCCATGCCAAAATGGCGGGAAACTGTTTGGACCTAGCCCCTGGGCCCGTAAAGCCCTCCATGCCAAAATGGCGGGAAACTGTTTTACAAGGTGCAAGAACGACTCCAAAAGCCATTTTGGGACCTGGAGCAGCATTTTTTGCCCCGTTTGGGGGCAAATTAACACAAAGGTTTTGCTGGGGTTGGGGGCCAGGGGGGTGGTTATAACTTTTTCCTGAAAAAGAATAAGTGCGCCATTCCGGCACTAAAAGCCACAAAAAAAATGAAAAAATTTTCCATCTTCTCCAGTCAGCGCGGCATTTCGCTGATCAGCGAGGGATGCGCACGGCAACAGCTTGGCCAAAGGAGCGCTTCTTTTTCCAACTAAACGGTCTGAAGGTGGAATCCACGTGGCTCTTCCACGTGGCGATTCCTCTCGTGGCTCTGGATGTCAGAAGAAGCAGCTGTACTGTGAGAGTGGCGGTGTGTAATCGGAAAAAAAAAGCGGCGGCGCGCGAGCTTCGCCTTCAGCTGGATTCTGTGTGTCACTCGCGGGGGATCACATCTAGAGAAAATAGAACTAGACAGACGGAGAGAGGGAATGACAAGCGGGCGACACGATTCATGACCGAACCAAGCGGGAAAATGGAAGAAGCTGGCTGACGTGGAGGATAAGTGTAAAATGCATTTTGGCGGCAAATCCATAAATCTTTGGCCGACAACTTCAACTCGAGGTATGCCTCAATTCCAACCACCTTGTGAGGACAGGATGGCAATCTACTACACTAAGGTCATACTGAGTCTCACAGTAGGATATCTTCAAGCTGTGGAAGGAATTGCGGTCAGATACGTAGTACAGGAAAGTCCTGGTGCGAGTACGTCCTAACACCTCTGGTAAAACCGGGGGCTTCGTATTCATCAGAAACATTTTTATTTTTATTCTTTCCCTCCTTAAATTTAGACCATTTTTCTTTATCAATCCGTGTCATCCCCGAACAGGGACCGTGCTAATCTTCTCTGTATTGTTGTCCCGAGAAATGTCAGAAAGATTTCCGATTTTAAGACCTCTGATTGCTGAGTTTATGTCCGTCACTTCTTCCTCTCTCTCTCTCTCTCTCTCTCTCTCTCTCTGTGTGTCTCTCTCTCTCTCCTGTCTCTTATACACATCTAGATGTGTATAAGAGACAGCCCTTGTGTCGCGCTCGCCTGCTCGCTGGTATTCGGAATATGATGTCGCACTCAGAGTGTGTCCTATTGGGGACTAAAACAATGTGTCGACTTTCTCTGTTCTTTTAACTGTATAACCAATGTCTATGCCTGAATCCACCACATCTAGTCTTGATTTTAATCCCATTGATTACTCAAGATCTCGATCACCGTGGAAACAGTTTCGCGCAGACCTATCGGAGTTGCTATAGATTCGAGCTGCTATCGTTCTGAGTCGTCTCACCGCTGGATTTATGTCACGTACGGTTGCAATTGAATTTTTGAAATTGCCTTGGACAGCTATGGTGGCGAGGGAGTCACTCATATTGAACTGTCGATCGGCAGCCCCGATCCTTCTACTCTCTCTCTCTCTCTCTCTCTCTCTCTCTCTCTCTCTCTCTCTCTCTCGCTCGCTCGCTCGCTCTCTCTCTCTCTCTCCCCTGTGTGTGTGTGTGTGTTTTCCCTTCTGTCTTTCTTTCTTGGGATAATCGGTAGAAGGCGCCCACGCCAAAACCTTTTCGGTTTTGGCCGCCCAAAGTTTAGCCGTTTGGTACTACCGGCCCATGGCTTGCATGTGGGGTACTACAGGCCCACGCGTCGCTCCAAGGGCCCTACCGGATCATGAATCTGGCGCATAAACAGTGCCAGATTCATTTTCATGTAAAAGAGGCCGGGCATGGTAACGCTGAAGTGTCGAATGAGGCCCACGTAAGCGATTTTGAAAAAGAAGGGCCTGTCCTTCGGGACATCCGTTAAAATTGGAACGATACAGAGAAGATTAGCATGGCCCCTGCGCAAGGATGACACGCATAAATCGAGAAATGGTCCAAATTTAGAAACAAAAGAAAAAAGAAAAGAAAAAGAAAAAAAAAAAAAAAAGGGCCCTACCAGTTCACGAATCTGGGGCGGAAACAGCGCCAAATTCTTGAACCGGTGAAAACGGGCCCAAGGAGATGTGGCCACGGCGCGAAGGTGCCTTTCACCAAGGGGAACGTTGTTTGGGCGGGTAGTACCAAACGGCCGAACTTTGGGTGGCCAAAACCGAAAAGGTTTTGGCGTGGGCTCTTTCTACCAATTATCCCTTTTTTCTTTCTTCCCCTCCGTCCACTCTCCCCCTCTCCCCCTCTCCTCCCCCCCCGACGGTTCGGAATATGATATCCCGACCGGAATGTGATCAATTGGAGACTAAAAGGATGTGTGGCTCTTGATTGATCTGACCAGCAGGGCCAGAATATCTAAGATTCAGGCGACGATGTCCATGTAACGAAAACAAATAATGAAGTGTCAATAGCTCGCTTTGACTGAATGCGCTGTTTTTTCTCTTTTTTTTTTTTTTTTTTTGATATGATACCAATTGAGCGCTCCGTGTTTGATTGAAGAAGTATAATTATGGTATTTCATTTTATTTTTTTTCATAATACGGCCCTCGTCTGACCTCGCAATTGCGCGTTTTGTGTGAAGTCAGGAAATTGCGAGCGAGTGTATCTGGTCATGCTTTTCGTGAGATTCACTCACTCGCAATTTATGAATTTGGCGGGTTACTTGAGGCTCTGCGAATTGAATAAAAATTGAGTAAAGTGAGAAATTTCATTAGTTGATTGCTTCAGTCGTGATGCATAAGCATGCCCCTTCGTTTGATCCTTTGTTTGATGCGATATATGTACATATGTATATGTGTATGTATGTACATATTCTTATTATCTAAATAAAATCTCATGAAGCAATCTGTTGAAGAACGAGTGAAGGACCTGGAATTGACACCAGAAAAGAAGAAGAGAAACGATCCGCATTCTTAAAAGATAGGCGGCGAGAAATAGTCAGCGGCGTCTCAGTTTATATATTCGAGTCAGATCGTTGAGATTCTTTCATTCATTTATATATTGACTGAGAGATTCAATCTTTTTATGATGTTTCAGATCGATGTCATTTTATACTAAAATTTATTGCCGGACTAGACTGATGACGCAGTAGACGCCCCTCACTATCCCTCCCTCCCCCCACCCCCACCCCCACCCCCTGGGTCATTGCTCTTCTTTTCTGGTGTCTATTCCAAGTCCTTCACTCGTTCTTCAGCAGATTGCTCCGTGAAGCCGTGTGTGAATTTCTCGAGTGATCTCTGGACGTGCTTGCTGTCAGATACACCGCAGCCCAGCCGTAATTTAGGTCAGATACATCCAGCAGAGTTTTAGTGTGAGTATAATCTGGGACCTCCCGGACTGGAACTCTGCTTCTCCCTGTCTGCATTCGTATTGCCCTCTCTCCTCCTTATTTTCGTTTCCCTCCCTCCCCACCGCCCCCCCCTACCTCATCCTTTCTCTCTTTTTTTTTTTTTTTTTAACTTGGCATGTGGGAAACCTAGTTAACGAGGTGATAAGAGCAGCCCCGCTAAGTAGGCCTGGCTCTTCTTCCTCTTGATCCTCTCATCGTCGCAGGTGGGACAAGAAGACGGGTTTCAAAAATGGCCGGTATGTGCCTTTGCTTTGAGTCCTTGCCGCTCCCGAGACAAGAAGAGGGGTTTCAAAAATGGCGGGATTGTGCCCTTGCTTGGGGTCCTTGGCACTCCCGAGGCAAGAAGAGGGGTTTAAACCACCAGTACTTGGCCCAGCTATTGATGCCGAGCCTAAATATGCCCTGCGCGCCAAGCTTTGTCGAGCCTGGAAGGGGCGGGAACCGGTAAGGGGCATTTTGTGGTTGGCACAGGTACCGCCCCTTGTGCTGGACCTGCAACCAGCAGCTGGTACGAAACGGGGTAGCTGTTTTCACTCGTACATTAGCCCATGCCGGCCAGAAGTGAGAAACGGCCAACTAACTTCTGCCAAAAAGAAAAAAAACAACTAAAAAAGGCAAGAAGGTGCTCTCAGCTCTGTCAGAGGCCCGCCTCTCACGGCGGACAGAAGGAAAAGCTTTTCTGATGTGCTCCCCGTGAAGACAAAAAAATGGCGAAAAAAAGTCGATGAGAGGGGTACCCGGAGCGCGCTCCAGCGACGCAGCAAATTCTGCGCTGCGTCTGCGCTGCTGCGCTGCTTCGTTCTTACTGTGGTAACCTAATTACTCCATAGCCAACCTAACCTTCCCTCCCGACGCGGAGGCAAGGGGCAGCACTCCTTCCCGACACACCGGGGTGAGTTTCCCTTTCCACCCTGGAGTGAAGGAGAGCAAGGTGGCCGGTTACCCCTTTCGTGCAAGCCTGAACAACTCATGAGAGTTACTACCTAGTCAGTTCGAAGTCGTAAACATTCATTACCAGCGAAGCGCCGGGTTACGGCGCTCCGCTACAGCACGGGCCGGTCGGTCCTGAATCTCTCTGCCATTGCTACTGGAAAGGAGGCTGCTGTTTGCATTCTGGACGACGGTGTTACTGTTTGTAAGCGGAAGGTAACTCTTTTACCTGCTCTGTCGCACTCTGGTACGCCGGGATCCTTCTCTGTTCTGTCTTCCCCTTCCCCTCTCTAATCCGTTCCCCTTCTATCTTCCCCCTACGTACCTAATTACCTCCTCGTCCTTATCCCTCCTGCTCCTCCCTTCGTCAACCCCCGAATTCTTCCCTCATCTGTACCTAGTCACCTTCTCCCCTATTATCCCTGTCCCGCTCTCGATTACCTCCCCCTCGCTCCTACTAAATTTGGTTCTTCCCACATCCCGCGGCTCCTCTTCGGAAGGGATTCCCTTTCCGTAATTTTGGCTCCGTAACCTTTCCTCTCTTCTGGAACCAAAGCCCCGTCTTCCTCTGCTCAATACAGGCCGTACCCTCATCATTTTTCAATTCCTCCCCAATTTCTTAATCCGGTATAATTTTACTTCGTCTCCACCACTCCCCTTGCCTGAATTCCCTACTTACCAGGACATTTAAAGCTCCACCCGGGCCCACCCACGCAATTATTCCACTTTCCATCTCCATTCCAAATTCGACGCTCGATTACATTGAAAACTAGTAATTTTAATAATTCGCTCCTACATAGAACAGGAACATACTATAATCCGAAAACCTTGGCTCTTGTCCGTTCTCAGCCCTACAGTTCGCGGTAACTGTAGCCTGAGCGCTTTCCTTGCTGCCTGGCCCAAACAAAAGGGCAATTGTTCGGCCCACCACCAAGCAAGGATCTCGCGGCATTCGTGTCGGCCCAGCCACACCCGACACGCTGCGTTTCTCTCTCGCACTCTTCCCCCTTCCCGTTTTCATGTTCCCCCGTTCATCTTTTCGTAAACCTACTGGTCGTCGCACCTCCCGACGCTACGACACTTAGTATCTGGCCGCTTCTCCGTCCCGTTTCACCCTATTCCCCCCCCTCTTCGATGCAACTCCCTCGACCCAACTACCCGCTCACGGACAACTGCCCCGCCCGCTCCTCTACATGTTCGATCGCCTATTTCGTAAGCCCATAACCTACCTGTTACACTTTACTCCCGTACGGGACAGGTCATCCCCGACACGATCTCCTGCGTCATTCCCTCATAATCCCACCCGCGGCTGTATTTCTCGAAAATTCGATCCCACGTATCTGGCCACCTGTCAGTCCCGACTTTCCTCGCTATCTTTTACATATAGGTCCTCCCTCCCACCCTCGCCCCACTCACTCACACATCGGCTACCGTTCCGCCTGCTTACCTACACTTCCGCTGCCCGTTCCGTGAGGCCAATCTCGGCCTAGTGCATCTGGCTCCCGAACGGAATAGATCCCTCCCCACCGCGTCCCTTTGTGCCAACTCTCAGCTTCCCCACTCGTTGCCTCACTGCTTGGCACTGCGCTCGGGAACCCTTCCCACATTTCTCTGTCAATGCTTCACAGACAGCCGAAACCGGATCCATAATCGTCTAGTTGTCTCCTCTCTCAGTGAAGATCACATTAGACAATACAGCCTATAAGGGCCAACGCCATGACGGACACCCAGATGGGGGGAAGCTCTTCAAGCTCCCTTCCTGACCAAGGCAGCCTCCTAGAGGTCAACCTCCCGGAGGAATAGTTAACTCGCCTGGCCACAATGGTCGGCGACTGGTATCTCACTCAAACTGGACAGGAAGTATCTGACTACGTTGAAGCCTCTATCAACGAGGAAGGAGACTGTCTGGAAATTCACCCCAAAGAGAGCATTCGCAAGGTGGAGGAAATGTTCCTCAAACAGCATACCGTGGCTGTCCTCTTTCAGGGCGAGGCAAAAAACCTCCCCAATGATAGGAAACTGGACATTGTTCGATCCATAGAAGACGCATTAATCCCAGAGGACAAGCTATTATCTCACAGGGGCCTCACACATTTCGAGAGTAAAATGCAGCTAACATACATACCTAAACTCTCTCTGATGTCAGAATGGATGCTCCAGAAGGGTATCGAACGATTCGTGGAAAAGAGGAAAACATACAAGATCTTGTTCAGACCTTGGATGCCAAAGGCTGATTGGATTGCACAGAGGGAAGAGGAAAAGAAATCAGAGTACTGGGTCATGGCAATGCGATTCCCGTTGATGCTTCCATGTACATTAGAACAAGGATTGAGCTTGCCATGGGAAAGGTAATCAAAGAATATGACATCATCAATGACCCGGTTGATCCAAACTTGGGCAACGTTAAATATGGACTGCATCCTAGTGCGGAGCAAAAATTCGTTAAAACACTGAAGGTTTTCACAGGGAAAGGCTTTCTCACGGGAGATCTGGTCAATAGCAGTACTCCCTAGTGTCAGGGGTGCAATCGCTATATCAGACTCGAGGGAGACTGTTTCTGCGAGGAGGCAACCCCTCCCCACAAGTCCCCAGAGGAGAAAACCTCCTCCCCAGCAAGCTCTGCTGCAAAAGACTCGGCAACTCAGGGTGGTCAACAGACTGTAGCCCCCAACCAGAACAGGACGCGACAGGAGCGGGCTTCTGCCCCTCCTTCAGGCAAAGGAAGACATAGTGGAGAAAAACAGCCTACTGACAGAACATTCCATTGGCTAAATCCTCAACTACAACCGTACGGCGCAAGTCAGAAACAACCTCCTGGGAAAAAAGGTACTCTGAGGAAATAGAACGAACACACTCCGTCCAGGTTGGGCCAACAGTCACAGCAATATTTTTTTGTAGGCGGCCCCTCCTGGCTAAACCAGAAACCGGTCAATGCAAGCGGGCCCACCACACCGAATCCCCCCCCCCAGCAGCCAGGTACTGAGGGTACAGGGGACGCATCAGCACCCAGGAATCCGACCCCTGGAGGACCACGCCCTTTCGATCTCAATGATGCAAACCAATCTGCAGCAGCCGGGCGAAAACCCCGCTCGCCAATCCTAAACTGCATTGGAATGGACCTGGACGGATTCCTCAGAGCTGGTTCACCAAAGAGAACCAGGCCCGAAGATTTCGACATGAACAGCGAGATCTCCCCCGCACACGGAGAGGTAAACTCAGGGTCTCATCAGACTGGAGCATGCATTGCAGTCCCGTTGCTCCTTAAAACTACTAATCAGGGTCCATATGTCCTGCTCCTAACAGACGACAGGGGGGGTTACACTATCCCCCACACCCTAGTTTCCTCACCTCCGGACCCAATACAAATGTATAACCTGGGCAAGAAGGTCGTGCAAGGAGTGTGTGCAGTTCGACCGATACCTCATCACCCCCTAATTTCTTTCAACAAGATTGGGATTTCGGGGAGGATGCATGCCATTCACGCGTTGTGCCTGGACACTATAGCCATCCCTCGCGGCACGAACCAGGAATCTGGTACTAACTTTTATTGGGCTCCCTTAAGTTGGTTCAAAGACACAAATGAGAAAGAAAGAATGATCCCCGAGATTGGAGATGGCATTAGAGGAGAAGTCATCACAAAAGTGAACAGCGCGTTGCAGCCCGACAAGAAAATATTCAGCAGGAACTTCGCGGAGCTGTTAAAGGCAACATGGGACCCATCCCTACTGTCCACAGCAACCGCAGCCAGCCACTCTGCAGGCCCAGGGTTGATCCAAGGAGCCATCCAATTTCAGGCCCCATTCGGTGCCACGGATGGGCTCCAAGGTTAAGGTAGTCGCTTGGAACGTCCATGGACTTGTTGACGAGAACAACAAGCACAGGCGGGCCAGGTTGAAATCCTGGATCCACAGTAACAGGGCACACATTGTCCTGTTACAAGAAACCAAGCTCAATAATCAAAGAATAACTGAGATTCGCAACTGGTGGTCAGGACCCCAGATTTGGGCCCCGGCAGAGGGCTCCAAGGGGGGCACTGGGATCCTGATCCACAACTCCATCTGCAAAACGATCTCCCACTCGGATTTCGATCCAGGAGGGAGATGGTCCAGCGTCACTCTGAACTTAGATTTGAGGGACTGGACCTTTTTGTCTGTCCATGCCCCCACTGATCATTCAACAAAGATTGAATTTCTTAACAGACTGTCACAAGTTATACCAAAATCTGACTTCCTGCTCATTGGGGGGGGACTGGAACACCGTCCTTAATGAAGGCCTTGACTCATCCTCCGCCCTTTCACACCCAGGTGAGTCTGTAGCCCTCAATGAATAACTTGCGGAAAAGGGTTTATTTGACACTTACCGCGCACTCCACCCTCGCCAAAAAGAGTACACATGGTCGTCATCCAATACCCCGGTGGTATCAAGGAGACTAAATGTCATTTTCTGTTCCGAAGAGGTGATACCGCTGGTTCTTCAAGCGGAAATCACCTCAGACCACAAACCTGTGTCAATAGTGGTAGCAGCAGCCCCCCCTCCCCCGCGAGGGGGAGGGGCTCATTCAAACTAAATATGCAAATTTTTGAAGACAAAGAAATGATTGAATGGGTGAGAAATTTATGGGAAGAGTGGAGGGTCTCGACAACCTTTTTCCCTGACTTAGGGGATTGGTTAGATAAAGGTATCCACCTTCTGTCCGGACTTTTGAACAACATTTCGCGCATTAAAGCAGCAAACAGAAAACTCGAGGAGATAATACTCAAAAGGAAAATAGAGCTAGCCGAAAAAAGACTGGGCTTTTCTTCTTTCTCGGACAGTTATTGGTCCCTTAGGAGATCCACATGGCTCAATGAATGGAGGGAGAAACAAATCGATAGACATGACTCTTGGGCACGCTTCAAACGTATAGACAACATGATACACAACGACGGAATGAACTCCAACACCCTCAAGTTACCAGAGGGGAAGGGCAGTTCACCGTTAATGGTTGAGTTGTCCCATCTCTTTGACAACACGATCCAACCAGCAAGATCCTCTGAGGCAATAAGCGAATTTATACCAAGAGGCAAATGCCCAGGGCCAGATGGCCTGCCTATAGAATTTTTTTACCTCTTTTGGGACATCTTTGCCCCAGACCTTCTGAGGGTCTTCAGCAGCGTGCTGAGTGGGGGCTCTCTTGGGACCAGGACAACATAAGGGGTAATAACTCTTTTGCACAAAAAAGGGGACAGAAGGGAAGTTAGGAATTACCGTCCTATCTCGCTACTTAATGTGGTGGGAAAGATTCTTACTAAAACCCCATCAAGACGTCTTACTGACTTGATGACCAGACTAGTGCATCCGGACCAGTCTGGCTTTATCAAGGGTAGGTATGTCCTTGACAATGTCATGGTGATCTTCCACGCACTTGACGGGATTAAAAGCTCAGGGTCTAATACAACAGTCCTCCTAATTGACTTCGAGAAAGCTTATGACAGGGTAAACTGGCGTTTCACGCTAGAAGTCCTCCGAAGACTCGGCATCGGTCCTAATTTTCGATGCTGGGTAGAAAAATTATACCATGGATCCAAAGGAAGAATAACGGTAAATGGATTTATCTCCCAGCGTTTTACAGTGTCGAGGTCCCTCCGTCAGGGATGCCCGTTGGCTCCCTGTCTCTTTGTCATTCAATTGGAAGTTCTGCTGAATATGATCAGGGCATATGAAAACTACAAGGGTCTGAAAGTCCCCCCAACTCTAGCGGTCAAAGTGTCAGCCTTGGCTGATGACTTTTCGGCCATCTCAGAGAACTCCGTGTCTTCATTGTCCGCACTCCGTGAATGCATCACCATCTATGAACACGCGTCCGAGATGAAAGTGAATTGGAACAAATCAGCCTCCCTCACTAGGGATGGCTCACCACTGGCTATAAACTTCGGGATCAAAATGGTCACGGCAACAGAGTCAGAAAGGTACCTGGGCATCATGATCGCCTCTGGAGACTGTAAGAATGTTCAATCTTCGCTTATCGATAATAGGATACGGGATGCTTGCGCCAAATGGTCGGCCCGGAAGTGTCTCTCTCTAATGGGAAGAGCACTAGTTGCCAATTGCTCCATCCTGTCCACTGTATGGTATATTCTAGCCTTTCGTCAAATATCCGCCTCGTCAGCCAAACTCGTGAGACAGCTAATCACCAAATTCATATGGAAGGGAGATTCCAATACCCCTTCGTGTATCAGTAAAGTGGCATGGTGGAAATTGACAGAGAAGAGAAAAGATGGGGGCCTAGGGATCTTGGACCCAGAAACCCAGAACGCCGCCCTCCTGGCCAAATGGTCAGTGAGACTCCTAACCTCCACCGAACTTCAGCCCTGGATGCAACTGGCCCAATCCTCGCTCGCGCAGGGATGGGAACTAACTGATCACGGGGCAGTTTGGCAGGCCCTCTTATATTATCCACTAGTCAAATCAGTCAAGTCCCCCGTGTGGGGTCCGATCCTTAATTCCTCGACGAAAATCCTCCCTACCACCCTAAAACCCCCGACTACTTCCACAGAAGTCCTATCCTCCTCTCTATTCGAAAACCCGGCTATATTGGACACATCTGGACAAGTATTCACAGTGGCAAAGTCTCCTGGCAACTTCGGCAGAAAGTGGTTACAGAAAGGGATATGGAAGGTGTCTCACATTTGGGACGCTCAAGCTTCGGACTGGCACACAGAAGAATTTTTGAAAAGGAAGTTGAGAGGCCTACGCAATGTGGGGCCTCATCGGAGGGTCCTAATATCAGCCATACCAAATTCCTGGTTTGAGATCTTAGCAGCTGGTACCCATCTGGCACCCACAGGCTCATGGTGGAGAGACTTGACAGCTCCGGAATTGTTCTACCAAGTGGAGAAGGAAAGCGGGAAGGAAGCAGCGGAGGTCTCTACCTGGAAGCACAGTCGAGACGGACTCGACCGCAGGGATCCCGCCACTCAAACCACGGATCTCACAAATTGCTCAGAGGTAAAGGTCGTGATTTCCAGATATCAGAAAGGAAGAACTCTGCTCAAACCAGCTCGAGATGGGACCCCGCTTTGCGATTGGAAGGTGGACGAACAGAATCTGGGGTGGAAGCTCACAGCTGAATCCTCAGAAACAACCTGCATACTACTCCCGGAATCCTTCTCTCAACTGGGCTACGGACTCCACTCTAGGGCGGCGACCTTGCAATTTGGAATATGGGAGACATGGAAGAGGCGCTCTACCATCCTACAGATTAAAGGCCCGGACCTACGCTGGGTAAAGTTCTACATCTGCCTAATCCTGGGAGTACTAGAGATCAAGCTGGCAGGCCTCCAGTGGTTACACATGCATAACTGTGTCCCTACAGCAGTTTGGTGTGCAGAACGAGGGATGGAGATTGCAGTAGCTTGTGAGGCCTGTCCACATACGTCGCTAGAAGATTCGGCCCATTTATGGTGGGAATGTGTAGTAGCGAGAGGTTTTTGGGACTGGATAGCCAGGCTCTGGTTCGCAGCATACAGGGACTTCTCCTACTGGACCAGGGATCTGGTTCTGCTAGGAGACAGATCAGAGTCGTTTAGAGCATGTATAGCTAACAAATTTCGAGTTATCGGTTTCTGGGTGCTCTGTATCTCGCATTCGTAACACGTTTAAGTCCACAGCTAGGAATCTCATTCTGGCCGAATGGAGAAAGGCCAGACGTCAGTTTGTTGAGCATTCAGCGGCCCGGAACTCAATGTTGAAACTCTGGGCCTCAGAATTCGACTGGATCCGGTTCACAGAAAATAATCAGCTAGTGATATCTAGGCATTTGTGGGACGAGGTGGAGGATTCAATCCTCCCCCAAGACCCTGCAGCTATTCTGTTGTGATGATTATGCTTGGAGTTTGACTTGAAAGGGACGCTGGACCCGTTTTCCAGCAGGTGCAGCTCCCCACCAATGGAACGGAGTAATCTTTATCAAAAAAAAAAAAAAAAAAAAAAAAAAGGGGGAAAAAAAAAAAAAAAAAAAATGGCGGAAAAAATCAAATAAAAAAAATGGCGGTGTACCTCTTTCCACGTTCCAGCGGATGATTCAGTCTCCCCACATGTATCTTTCCATGTTGGAGGGGAGGATTCAGTCTAAAAAGTAAACCAAAAGACAAAAAAGATGGAATTGTATCTTTCCATGTTCTAGGGGTCGATTCAGTCTTATTTTGCACAAGTCGGACCAAATCTTCTTCCAGAGACAAAGGAAAAAAAAGACTGAAAAGGGAAAAAAGGATTCAAAGCGCCCTCAGCGCTGTCAGAGGCCTGCCTCCCACGGCGGGCAGAAGGAAGAGCTCTGTGGCAACTCTCCAAACGTGAAGGCATGAGACCGAATCCTCCTATGGAACATGGAAAGATACATTTTCGGTTTTTTAGCACTCCTGTAGTAGTGTAGAGAGACCCAACCGAGCTGGCCCTTCATCTGCCCGCCTGGCCGCCGTGAGAGGCGGCGCTCTGAAAACACTCAAGGGTGTTATCTCACTCCTTTTGGCCGCCAAGTGGCGGGTACGACTTTGTTTTTTTTTTTCGTCTTTTTTTTTTCCTGCACTTGTCTCGTTTTCATTTGTTTTTTTGTTTTTTTGTTTTTTTTATTTTTTATAAAAGGGCGATGGCCTTCAGGTATTATCATCGGACTAACCAGCCCAGGTAAATTCAATCTTGTGTCTAATCTGACAACGGTGGCCTTTTTCAGCCCAGGGTGGCCTGATAGCCTTAGGGTGGCCTGATAGCCTTCAGGGAACCCCCAACAGGGGGCACCGGCCAGGGGACAGCCGGTGGCAGAGGGACCGAGCATCATCTGAGTGGCCAGTCGCTGTGCCTCCCCGATTACCCCTCCCCCTATGAACATCAGCAGAGCCTGCTTTTTAATGCCAATTGGGGGGACCAACGGGCTATCTCAAGGTGGCGGGCACCAAGCATGCCCAGGAAGGTACATGAGGCCAATGGGGATTGAACCCAAGACCTCCTGAATGCCACTTGCGTGCCTTACCAACTGAGCTAGGCCGCTGGATCTTTTTTTTTTTATGGCCTATACTGCCTCTGTGCATTGTTTCCACATGCACGGTATAAACCAAGGGGACAGACTACATTCCATTTTTGATTTTCCTTGGGCCCAATGACTTCTTCCTCCATAGCACTACCCGGCCTTCTCCGAAGCCTGGAAAACCCGTAGCGCGGCCGATGTATGGGCCAAGTACTGGTGGTTTAAAAAGGGAAAAGTCATCAGACCTCCCGGCATGGAAACCTTTGTATCCTTTTCTCCCCAAACGGGGAAAAAGGTGCCGCAGGCCCCAAAATCACTTTCCGCATCATTTTTCCACCCTCCAGAACACTTTCCCACCATTTTTACACAGCGGCCGTTACCCGCCCAGCCAGGGTGCAAAAATGACACCAAAAGTGATTTTGGGACCTGCGGCAGTTTTTTCCCCGTTTGGGGGGAAATGGATACAAAGGTTCCGTCGCGGGGAGTTTTTTTTTTTTTTTTTTCCAACAACGATACCGCCATTAACACGTCCAGATTCAGGCGTTGGGGTAGCTCAACGCTGCTAGTGAGACTTGGCCCCTGGGGTGATACGAGCATCACCAGGGGCTAGGTCCCACTTACACGGATTAAGCGATATTGACCGTAGATAGCAAAGATCAACGGCCAGAATCTCTTAATCGGTGCAAGTGGGACCTTGCCCCAGGTCAGTCCTGGTAATTCGAGGGCTCCAATCAATTTGTTTTTGTGGCGTCCTTCCGGCTCTCACGCTACTTCCGCCACGCAGCAAGTATGGGAGGAAAGCACGAGAGAGATCGGGAAGCGATGGCGGGGGGTTGTGCCTTCCTGCGTTTACACACAATGGGAGACAGAGTCCAAATGTTCCCTTCGTGTTTGGCTGAAAATTTTAACTTTTACACTGATAGTAATGAAGACCTGGCTTGGCGAAGGACAAAGTCCAGACTTTGAAAAATGATAAATAACGAGTGCAATCATCATCTCCAGCTTAGCAAGAGTAACGTCCCCGCACCCCTCTCGAAATGTGCAAAGTGAGGATGAACATCCAGCTACAACATGGCCAGATGCACCCGCAACATTTTTGTCTTTTTCACATTTCGAGAGTGGTGTGGCGAGGCCCTAAGGCAAAGGAATAGGTGGGGTACCGTTAATGAGGAGGGAAGGAGGGGGGGGAGGAGGTGGGACTTTAATGAAATGAGAAGAGCTGCATTTACCAACAAGCCTGGCTCTTTTTTTTTTTTTTTTTTTTTTTTTTTTGGAAAAAGGCTCCATCTATTGGTGGGGAGCAGCACCTGCTGGAAACCGGGCCCAGCGTCCCATAGATACAACCATATCCTCACAAATTGGCACAAACTGGGAACCGGGCCCAGTGTCCCATAACGAGTACGCTCAGAAAATTTCTGCACCCATGAACTGTCGAAACACAGACCTAATTTGGAATCGGGATCATCATCGGACCGGATGTATCAAATATTTCTGCATTGCCTCAATTTGCCTGGGCCCGGGCTCATTTGGTACACCCATGATCTGTTCAAATACGGACCGAGGCTCGAATCTGGAGATACTTGGCCACGTGCGATTCCTGTTAAAGTGCTGGTAGTTGCGCGCTTCGGGCACCGAACCACAACGGCTGGAAGCGCCAGCCAAAATAAAAAAGAACCCACCGGCTCGGCAAAAGTTGGTGCACAGGGAATATCCCAGCTCGGCATGAATAGCTGGGCCAAGTACTGGTGGTTTAATTGCCTGGGCCGGGTCAGTTCAGTGACCATATCACAAGGCCGTCTCCGTTTTTTTGAAGAAAGCAAGGAAGAGTTGCTTCTTAGGACATATATTAAATTGAACCTTGGCCAAGAAAAACCAAAAAATCAGATTGAAGCTTGAAAACTAAAAGGGATAAAAAAACTAAGATTGAACTGTGGTGATTAAAAGTAAGATAATAAAAAAGAGTGCGATGGGTGGTGTAAAGGTGCTAGCAACAGGGGTGCGCTAGGAGCCTAGGAGTACGGAGGGAGGATGGGTTGAGAGGTAGCCTCATATAATTGTCAGGACACCCAATGGCCAACTGAGATTGCAACCAGCCTATGTCTGGAATCCTACCTCTACATCAACCTGGGCTTAAAGAAAACAAGAAGAGAAAGAAAGAAAGGGCCTCGCCACACCAGTGTCGAAACCACTATTTTCGATAATTTCTCTTCGCCACACAGGGTGTCGAAACTGGAGACGGGAAGAAAATTCGCAAGTTGTCAGAGAATGCTTCTCGACACCTGTTGTCGAAAGTTCTTGAACCCCCAGCCTGCTACTCCGAAGTTTTCGACAGTCCTCGGGTGCGCCGGCAACTTCTCTTCGAAATTGGCGAGTGGGCCTGAGGTAGGGATGGACTAGTGCTTGTCGTACCCTCAGGGGCGTTCGTCTTTTTCCATCTTACATTCACAAGTGCGTCCATTCTACAGTGCTGTGTGGCGAAGGGGGGGTTTCTGGCGAAAAACCGTATGGCGAAAAATGTCTGACAGGTGGTGAAAAAAAACGGTTTTCACCAGTGGTGTGGCGAGCCCCAAAGAGGGAAGAAAAAGCAAAAGCGGCCGGAAACTGCATTATTAAGTACCTGATCCCGCATTTGTTAGTAGAGGGACTTTCTGTTAAAAAAACGGGGATCCCACATCATGGGCCATGTGGTTCCCGGTCCGATGGCATTGGAAAACAAGACGGCTGTTTCTACTCACGCAAATGTGCATGTCGCCACGGCCGTGACCCGCAGCGCCAACTTGTTACGAAACGGGCAGAAGCCAGTGACCCCCTCCACTTCCCCAAAAAGTAGGCAATTTTTTTGTTTTGTTTGTTTTGTTTGTTTCAAGTTGTTTGTTTGTTTGTTTGTTTGTTTGTTTGTTTCGTTGTTTGTTTGTTTTGTGAAGGTGGTCCGTTTTTGTGCTGAACGACGCTGGCGGTTTGGTATCTCCGCTGGACGGGTTCACACTAATCAAAATTGGCCTACGAGCCCCTAAGTGTCTGGGCCTATGGGATCCAATTTATTGTTTTTACGAATCTTTCGCGACAGCCCCGACTTTGAAGGAACTTTTTCGAATTTTTGTTAAAAGTTCATAGTGGGATCAGCCTCTAAGAGGCTTCCAACACCACTGCCAAAAACGAGAATTTTGACAGTGGGTCTGGCTGCACTACTCTCCACTCTCGGCGCACTCTCCTATACTCGTGCCTGTTTGTCTCTTATGGACTTGCATGCGCGAACTCGTCACGTCAACACTGCTGTGCGCCGAAGCAGGGGAAACTGTCGAAAGGGTGGCTGTAGAATTTTGTCTAACAACCCTAGAGAATTAGAACTCTGAAGTTCCAAAAAAGGTCTGAAGTAGCTCCAAAACTCTCAGTAGGTTTCTAATCTCATTTTCATGGAATTTTCTGAAAAAAAAAAAAAAAAAAAAAAAAAAAAGAATTAGAAGCCTTGGACAGTGTGTGGGATGCCTCATTTTAAATCCAGCCAACCTAAGCCAAAGACACGGAGATATTTGGCGTCACACACTACTCACCAAATGTACAAAATGAGAATGAATCTTCTGCTAGAACATGGAAATATGCACTGCCATCGTTTTTGTCTTTTGTGCATTTGGTGACACCTCTGCAGCCAGTGGGACACTTCCATGCTGAGTTCAAATACACCAGATTATGGGCCTCGCCACACCACTCTTGAAACGGAGAAATTTTTCAAGAGCTGTCAGACGTTCTCAAGAGTGGGGTTTTCAAGAGTTCCGGGCCCCTCGCCACACATCACTCTCGAAAGGGCGATGGTGTTGGACAAACGATGAAAAACGACAGTCGTACAGCTCTGTTTTTTCCGAATGGCGTCAGGATAACGGCCTGACACCTCTCGAAAATCAAGGGCCCTTCGAGTGCCCTCGGGAGGACGCTTGAAAAGAGCGGTGCTGCAGGCTGGGCGTTTCCGAGTTTCGAGTGCTACTCTTGAAACAAGGTTCTGACAACTCTCGAAAGAGTTTTCGGGCTACAACTCTCAAATAGCTGTGTGGCGACGCGTCCAACTCGTGAAAACGCGGTTTCAAGAGTGGTGTGACGAGGCCCTATGGCAGCATGGAGAGCCAAATGCTCCTTTTGACAGGAAGAATACCCCCCGCCCCACAAAAAAAAAGAGGAATCAACACACTTACGGTTTCTTGCAGGCCAACTTCTCCATAGTAGACACAATTACTGCCAAGACACAAGAAGCAGCAGAGACACTTAAAAACAAACTGAACAAGGAAACAGACAAACAGAAACAAGCAGACGGTCTGCAGACCTGATTTGCAATTCCCGGACCGTATGGGCAGAAACAGAGAAGAAAAATGGGTGACTTAGACCACAACGGTAATTTCTGATGATGGATCCCCTGGTGCAACACAGAAAGCACCCGGGAAAGAATCTGATTGCCTATCATCCACTTTGACATTCCATTATCCAAACCCACAAACTTTATCCTCAGTGCACTCAGCCGAGCCGGGGAGCCAACCCAGTGATCCCCACCACCATCACAGACCAGCAGCACCAGCACTACCACAGTCTTGCTTGTCCCCCATAACACAAGATCCACCACCCTCCCGGAAGGCTCACCGCCCAACAGCCCCCCTCCCCCACCCTCACCTCCACTACCATCTGAGCGAGCATCCCCGTCCCAGCCTCCACCCCCTCCTCCCCCGATCCCTTCAGTTCCCCCTCTTCACTTCTGTCAGCCAAAGYGGGGCTCTCCGTGGTACTAGTCCATCAAGAAGGCTACAGTCGGGGATATAGACATGTCACAGCCGTGACTTTTGGCCCTAATCCAAGTTGGGTTGGAGGTTGTAAAACACTGGTACACAATGAGGTTAATCCTCCTATACTGGAGAGGCCTTTTAAAGCTGTGGTCAGAAGCTCAAACTCGTTTATCTGTCAAGTCTGCTTATTAAGTTGGGCATGCTGGACCCGATTTCCAGCAGGTGTCGCTCCCTGGAGCCTTCCACGTGGGGGAAAAAACCAACAATGTGAACCGCTGCCCTACATAAGACCACTCATTGGGCAGGAAGAGGTGTCACACACGAGCCAACCAATACGGCATTGCAATTGAAGATGAAGAATGCATCCTCAGGCTGCCACTTTCTTCTTGAAGATGCACTCGTCTGATTTAAAATTGGCAAGGGGTGGAACTACATAATTAGTTAGTTACCGAGTTTAAAAATGTCCTGATGAGAACAGTGAGGGCGTACTGGCACCACTCGCCCGGGGCCGACCAAATGGGAGAAATGGCCTAAGGGCGGCGATTTGGTTGGCCCTTTTAAAATTTTAATGATATGATGATGATACAGTGTCGCTGTGTTTGTAGCTCTTGGCGAGTGGTGCTTGTGAATAGAGGGCTTCTTCTGTTTTTTTTTTTGACGAGGGTTTTTTTCTTCTTCTTTTTTTGGGTGTGTTTTTGTTGGTGTGTGCGAAGGTGCATAGCTTGGAAAGATACGGAAGATTTGGAAGAAGTGGAGTGCTCCATTTTGCTGGCCGGTGCACTGCGTGCAGGGAAAACCGGTTTTCTCTCGTCTCTCTTCAAACTGTGTTGATTAGCAGTTAGATTTGTGTAGCATTCATTTCAGATCTGCCTATTTGCGACCGAGAGGATTGCTACCTGTGCGGCCAGATACCAATTACACGCTTCCTGCGTTCTCGCCCGAGTTCAATCTAGACGCAGGCACTCGTCTCTCTCTCTCTCTCTCTCTCTCTCTCTCTCTCTCTCTCTCTCTCTCTTGTGTGCGCGCGTTCGCTCATGCTGTGTCTGTGGGGCCTTACAGGCAGACTGCGGCAACAGTCTGTCGGGAGACACAGTGACGGGGGAGTCAACATGCACAGCAACAAAACATGTCAAACCCGACTCGTCACCATTTCCTGCGTCTGCAATGTTTTTATAACCTCACCGACGGACACGCAGAGATTTGATTCCTCCGTCTCCTGTGGAAGAAAGGCTGTCTTTACAAAGAAGCAGCATCTCTCGGCCTGGCAAGAGCCGACAACTGTATTATCCGCTCGGGCCTCACCGTCCGTCTTCTCCATCAGCACTTCCCAGGTTAAATTTTAAACTCTCAGACCGCCGTACCAGATGTTTCTGACTGCACTAGCGGTTAGATTCAATTCAGAATGCCTGAAACAGTTTTCACCTTTGGCAGTAGCCGATGCAGATCCCAGGGGTCGATCCCTTGACCTCAGCTTACCTGTGTACAGTATCTGCACAGTTCCCTGGAGTTGAACCCRTGACCTGCACGATAGCCAGTGGTAAGTAGGTCGCCGTAGGTTGTAGGCTGTAGGGAGATTCGAACTGTAGACCTGCAAGGTAGGAGTCCAAGTAGAGTCCAGAGGCCTAGCTGTAGTCCTTCTAGAAGGACGGCAAGTGGTCAAGTGGTGAGTCTAAGGTAGGCCCACGTTTTCAGACGAAGACAAGTGGCCAGGTCAACAGGTAGGACCTCAGTGCAACTGCACTGAGTCGACGGTACGACTGCCTACAGTCAGCAGAAGAGTCTAGAGAGTCCCAGTCCAGTCCAGCAAGTACCACAGGGGGACTGTGAGCACCAAGGGCCGATGGCAAAGGGCAGACCGACGAGTTTCTGAAGTATAAATCAAGAGGCAGCGCCCAGCCATTGATTCATTCCTGCGTGAGCCATGCGGAAGCGCTGCCACAGCGACTTGTGCAAGGAGGTCTGCAGATGAGCCCGGAGGACGCAGTGGGCAAGAAGGAGGAGTTAGCATAGCGATAGGTTAGAGGCAGCCATAGCTGCCATAGCTGTAGTTGGTAGTGAGTGTGTGTGTGTGTGTTCGAGTGTTAGAGTGATGCGTGTGGGATATCCAGGGTGATCCAGTGTATGTGAACAGTGAGATGTTTGGGCGCTGAAGTCGCCATAGCCAATTGACAGTGAACTCGTATCTGAAAGCCATATCTCTGAGTTTTGAGTGGGCGCATGTCGCCAGTATGCTGCGTTGCTGGTTACATGCATGAAAAGGGTGTTTGAGAACGAGTCTGCTTGCATTGGTATCGGAGCTGGTACCTGCTATTCCATGCGTGCCGTCGTAAGCAGGGCTTGATGCGCCATAGCCGAGGTGGCAGCCGAGGGAGATAGTCCGCCATAGCGGACCTGAGGTTGAAGAAGCCGCCGCGCACCTGCAAGAAGACACGACGAAGAAGAAGATCACTGTGATATTCAACGACCTTGGTTTTTTCCTCAGTCAGAGCAAATGCAATGTCTTTCCCTCTCAGTCCAACCATTTCCTTGGCTTTATTTTGGACTCACATCAGAAGAGGATCAGGGTACCTTTGGACAAAGCAGAAAATATCATTAATCTTTTAAGGATGGCAGCAGACGAATCTCATCTGTCAACAAGGAAAGTCGCTTCATTGACAGACAAGCTTGTTTCATTATCCAAGGCCTTTTTACCCGCATCACTACATTGGTCTCACCTCCATGAGGCACCAACTAATTGTGACTGAAACGATAGAATAGAACTTTCTAATCAATTCAAGGAGGACCTCCGATGGTGGCTGGAGCACCTCCCCATAATCCCAGGAAGGTTGTGATCAGTCAGAATGGCTACAGTCACTATGCAGACTGATGCGTCTGCCTCGGCAGTAGGAGCCATAATCTTCTTTCATGATATTAACTCATGGAAGCTTAGCTTTCCCCTACCTTCAAACTTGCTGACTTCCTCAAACACTCACCGTGAGCTCTTCGCAGTAACAGGCTCCCTGTCCCTCCTTGCGGAAAGAATCCCGGAGAAGATTCAGTCCAAAGCAGTCAAGATAATAGGAGATAATCAGGCAGTTGCTTTTCTCCTAAAGAAACTAAGCTCGACAGATCAACTATTCAATGCCTTCCTTAGAACAATTGCGTCAATCTTACTGAAATTCGACTGCCAACTGCAACCTAGCTGGGTCCCAAGAGAACTGAATTCAGAAGCAGACAAGCTCTCCAACGTAATAGACCACTCTGACTGGGGACTCAGCAGGGAAATTGTAGGAGACTTGTTCAACAGATTTGGTCAACCCGCTATCGACCTTTTTGCCTCAGAAGAGAACTTTGTCTGCATTCCGTTTGTGTCCGAATTCCTATCGCCTAACTGTTTGGCAACGGACGCCTTATCTCTGGACTGGAATTCTCTGCCAACTGCTCCCTATAGATGGCTCTTTCCTCCGACCTGCCTTCTCCACCAAGTACTGGCCAAGATGAAGTTCTTCGGAGGAGAATACCTCCTCATTACACCGAGCTCTTCTAGAGCCCGCTGGTTTCCCGCTCTGGACTCCCTTAACGCAACAATAGTCATCAATTTGGAAAAGGATTTCGAAACTTGCTTCCCCACATCAAGAATCCCAAGAGGATCCTTCAATCCCGGAAAGACAGGCCTCAAGGTCAGTAGAATTTCCATCTGACTACTCAACTACAACCATAACCATATCGCATAAAGGAAGAAAAGTGATTCCAAGTGCCTTGACCTAGCATTCTCAACAAACTCCAACCAGCTTGAATTCCAGCACGAACCCCACCAACCCGAAAACTATGGTTACTCTCACCCTCATAGATACCATTGGCCTTCAATCTCTCCTTCAGTCGTTTGTTGAAGCCACTCAGACTCAAGACTCCTTTGGTCTGAGTGTTGCGAAACAGCGGGCCCCCGTCTCGAAGGTCGATAGGAGGAACCAATCGGCTATAACATTCTCGCATCTCTTCAACTATCTCCAGGAAAGAGGTGCCTTGACCTTGAGGTTCTTCTTGAAGACGAATCACCCCACACCTCCCTCTTCTCAAGGTTTTAGTATAACCAGGTTGCACACGCACAGTCTCTTCATCCACTTCCTCCCCCTTCAATCGCAGACCCTCCCCGCCTCGCTACCAACTTTTCCATAAATAAGTCATTATGCAAAGGTCACATAGCTCTTCAGCATATCGGTATCCACTCTTCGTCTTCATACTCTCACGCATACTCCGTCTCAGAATTTCCATTTTTTCGGGAGTCATAGCAGGTGCCTGATTCTCTCGAACCCCCATTTTGAGCGCATAATTGCGATACGCCTGGCGATAATCCCGTACCTTACTGTTGTTGCAAGGATTCTGCAGACCTTCTCGACCAAGAATGAGGAAGCACCGATTCAGGCAACTCAAACTCGACTCAATTGTGCTATAGGAAGGGAAAGGCTGATTGTTCCGGTCATAAGTTCGACTTCGCAACTTCAACTCAGGAATCCATTGACTCTGAAGGAAAGCTGTCACATCAAGATCTAAGCAGTTGCTAATATCTCGCCCTACCTGGTTCCTTATCAACCACTCACTCAATGATTGCATCATTCTTCTCCTCTCCCGCTCTCCGTTTTTTGGCAAACCATGCTGAGCAATTAGCTCTACGGAACCCTGTTGTCTAATCTCCTTCAATCCTTCTTGTTTTCAGTGATTTGTCAACTTCTTGATTACCATTGGGCAACCGACTCAGCCACCATTTCCTGCACACACATCAGATTTCATCAGATTGGGTGGATGTAGGTGGGGAATTTGGCATGGGTTAGGAGGTGCATGGGGGGTAACCCAGAACTCTCCATTTTCGAAGAAGGTACTTCAGAATGTTCTGCAATTCATTGGTCAGTACCCCTCTGAACTAAATGGTTTCTGTTGCTGAAAAATTATTTGCTCTTTTGTCAGTGTTATTCTTTCCCCTTGCAGACCATGATGTGTTGTATGGAATTGGAACCCCTTTCTTCCTACCCCTTCAGACTTCTAACTGAAAAACAGGCCACATGAACACACATAGAAGGCGTAGGCCTACCCGTACCATTGGCTGCAGATTCGTAGCAGCTAGATCCCCGCCGTACTCAGGGTAGACTAGACTCGGCAGTTTTAGGAGGAATTGTCAGAATGGTGACGACTGTAACTCACCCAGGTGATGAAGTCAAATCCAGCTTGAAAGCGACTGGCTGTCCTG
Organism: Chara braunii; assembly: GCA_003427395.1. Classification (NCBI taxonomy): domain Eukaryota; kingdom Viridiplantae; phylum Streptophyta; class Charophyceae; order Charales; family Characeae; genus Chara; species Chara braunii. The sequence continues at coordinate 174,274 of BFEA01000437.1, forward strand.
CATCTGGACTTGAAGGAAGGCCAGGTTCATTTATTTTTGCAAAGGGTGGTTGAAAAGACTCGTGCTGGGCCTCGGATTTATCCCTTGGCTCTTGGATAACCATTGGGCCAATAAAAGCCCCCTCTCCTGCAGCGGTCCATTGAGACTGATCCCCTCATAGGGGAGGCCTACAATAGGCCATATTGGAATTGCAGGGACGACGCTGAAATTCGCCGTAGGACGCAGGCACTCCGGGGCAATCCCTAGGATTTACTATTTCAAGGCTGTTTTCCCAGAATGGAAGTGCCCTTTTGTCCTTAGCCTGCTCTTCGATTGCGACTGCGGCGCCGCTCCGTTCTCCGTAGCTGCAACGGATCTGGACTACCTTCATCAACGGTTCGCGACTCCCCGCGCGAAATCCTGGCCCGCCTACCCGTGCCCTCGGTGCATGGGGGGTACCCCACGACTCTCCATTTCCTAAGAAGGTACTTCAGAATGTTCTGCAATTCATTGGTCAGTACCCCTCTGAACTAAATGGTTCCTGTTGCTGAAAAATTATTTGCTCTTTTGTCACTGTTATTCTTTCCTGTAGCGGACCCACCAGGTGTGGTGCTCCGCTAGTGATAGAGATGGAGATGGAGGAAGAAGGGGGAGCGAGATGGCACAACGCAGCTCCCCACGCAAGACTCCAACGCACGTACTCCAAAATGTGCCAGTGAAGAATGAGACTGAAAACAGACAATGGCTGGGGTATACCCCAGCGGACTGACGGGACTGGACTGGACTGGCTGGTACCGACAGAGGTACCGGCCTGGACTGGCCTACCCCGAATACAACACAGGCCTGTGAGAACAGGCCAAGGGGCTGGTCTCATAGGCCAACCCGAGGTCCGCTACACGATCCTCGGCCTGTGATGGATTGCCTAGATACAAACATGCTTCCGCCAAGAAGCGGAACTCTACCAAAGAAAAGAAAACCTGAGTAGTCTAGGATGCGGAGCAAGCTCCATGTTGAGTCCATGCGATGCAACCTATGATATAAAATGTCACAAAACAACAATGTCACAGCTAACAGCCTAAGTGAAAGTAGAAGCAACTAACTAACATACATGGCCTAGGAAAGCAAAAGCAACTAACTAGCATACATGTCCTAGGAAAGTAGAAAGTAATGACAACTAGATCCTAGAATGTTGGAGGCACTAGCCTCAGTCTGGTGACAACTGACTAGTGTATAAGTCCTAAGAACAGCAAAAACAGAACAGCTAAATCCTAGAAATGTCGGAGGCAGTAGCCTCAGTCTTTGAGCAACAAAGCAATCAACAAGACAACCATATGTCACATGAGAAGTGTGTCGCACACCAAAGGGTGGGATGGTCTCTGAGGGTGGCGAATGCAGCCTAGGGGTCGAAAACTCCTAAGGGCATCCACACATAGTGACAGGGGAAAACACATGTCATCAGGCTCAATGAGGGTAGGGAACTGGGAGCGAACAGAACCAATGACCCTAACAGATAGACCATCAGGGCGGGTAATGCTCGACTAAGGGGGGACCGCTATGGAGGGTCGACCATGCAAGGGAACAAGGGAGTCAAGTATACTGGGCGCACCTAGATGAAGCATGCGGGGCTGCCTAACAAGGGCGTGAGGGTCGGCGAAGGGTAGAAAGATGATGGGTAAGGGAATCATGCAGATGACTCCTAAAGTGAGGGAAGTCGGAGCTAGATCCGTAAGATGGGAAGCCAGGGCAACGCTACGGTCCCGATGCCTATGCGTATACCAAGGGAGAGCCCAACTCAGAGGAACCCGACTAAAGGGAGACCATCATGCGACACAAGCAGGGTACTGTACAGGGTAGAGTGGTAAGAGAGTGGCGACGTCTGAAGTAGGCAGAGCTGATCGTGATGAAGTCCATGGAGCTGCCGATGACGTCCAAGATGAGAAGTCCGGAATGCCGTCGAGGAAGAGCCGCAGCGTCGACGAGCTGAAGTAGCAAAACTGATGTGGATGGAGTACTGAGAAGTCAAAGACGTGGGAAGGTAAGTCAGAGTCAATCGTCGTATCGAGCAGGACGACGACGAGTGCGCTGTGGACGCTCCGAAGCATCCGGCTGCTGCTGAAGGTCTGCCTCAGATGGAGCAGGCTCGACTTCAGCAGTCTACTCAGCCGGAGGAGAAGGAGGAGGGTCAGTGGGCTGAGGAGGAGCAGTGAACCCAGCACGACAAGCACGGTCATAGGCACGCACCAACATGCGAGCGTGCTGCAAGTGCTCGAGGGGCTCCCAGGTAGCCTCCTCATCAGGGTAACCCTTCCAACGTACGAGATACTCGACGTGGGGAGGGTTGTCGTCGGTGACTCGGCGACCAATGATGTCTGAAATGAGGAACTCCTCGTGACCGTCCACCATGATGGGTGGAGGGCGCTCGTATGGTCGTCCGGCGAAACGCTCAGACGGTCTGCGGTAAGGACGCAGTAACGAGACGTGGTAGACATCGTGCATACGTGCCTGGCGTAGGTAGTCGAGCAGCTTCACACGGAAGCTGACCGGGCTAGACGCCGTATCAGAACCGACAACCTGGAGGATGCGGCATGGGCCAAAGAAGCGACGCCGAAACTTGCGAAGCGTGTCCGCTTCGAGCTGTAAGTGGCGGGCGTCGATATGCACGTCATCACCGACTTTGAATGGATGATCCATCCTCGATCGGTTCGCACGTGCTGCCATGCGAGTCAGAGAAGCGGCTATGTGCTCATGTGCGGTCTTCATAATCGACGTCATGTGTGCAACCCAATCATCAAGCGCTGGACAACTCGTGTCGGGGTGCATCTGGGACGGTCGAAGGAAGTCCGCGGGAACACGCGGGTGGTAGCCGAGGTCGCAATAGTAAGGCGACATCCCCGTGGCTGGCGAGACGGCGTGGTTGTAGGCTATCTCCGCGTGGGCAAGATGGAGATCCCACTGCTGGTCGTGACGAACAATCTTTCGGAGAATATCCCCGAGAGTCCTGTTCGTGATCTCGGTCTGACCACCAGTCTGAGGATAGTAAGACGAGGAGAAGCGGAGCTGAGTGCCGTACACCTCGTGGAGCCGTCGCCAGAATCGGCTGGTAAAGCGCGGGTCACGGTCAGATATGATGCTCAGAGGTAAGCCGTGGTCACGCACGACTCGGTCAAACACGATGTCGGCGACCTCACGTGCACTGATGGCATAGCGGCATGGAACAAAGGGTGCACGCTTCATGAAGCAGTCGACAACGACCAAGATAGCATCATGACCGCGGGGGGTCGAAGGTCGAAGAGGACCGATAAAGTCCATCGAAATGGACTGCCAACGATCCTCAGGGATAGGAAGATGTTGGAGCAAACCATAAGGAAGGTGGTTTGCACTGTTTGCCTTCTGACAGGTGGGACACTCTGCGACGTTGTCCTTCACAAAGTCCTTGCGCTTCGGCCAGACATACAGGCGGCTCACACGAGCCAACGTCTTGTGGAAGCCCATATGACCGGCGGCTGCCTGGTCATGGAACTCTGCTACTGCTCGGACACGTAGCTGTCCAGAGGAGGGAACGCAAATACGGGGCTCTCTGGTGCCCTGTGAACCGTGCCAGTACACAATCCCGTTGTCCCCGAGAGAGTAGTTCGGGACGGTCTTGCCACTCCGAAGGGTCTCGTGGATGTCGCGATAGTCGGGGCAGTGGCGGTACTGAGTGCGAAACTCGTCGATCACCGAGTGGTGGACGGTGCTAACCGAGATGGAAGAGAGATGGATGTGCTCCTGGTCGTGGTCAGGGCGCCTGGATAAGGCATCTGCGACCCGATTAGTCTCACCCTTGATGTGCTCAGTGGTAAAACTAAACTCGGATAGATCGCGCCACCAGCGAGCCTGTCGAGGAGTGAGCTTCGGCTTTGTCAGAAAAGCCTGGACAACAGAGTTGTCTGTGTGCACCGTGAATGGTGCCCCGTGCAGGTAGTGACGCCAGTGCCGAGCGGCATAAACTACTGCGAGAAACTCACGTTCATCAGCAGTGTAGTTTATCTCGGCGGGCAGGAGCTGACGGGAGTAGAAGGCTATCGGACAATCACCTGAGCGAGACTCGACAGTGCCGTCCTCGGCGATGGTAGGAGAATAGTCAATAGAGGGCTCGTCGGTAGCTGGATGAGTAGGCGTCAGTCGGGAAGCAGTGGTAGCGGTAGGTGGTGGGAAGCGAGGGATACGAGGATGAGAGGAATCAGGAGAGGACGGAAGACCTCATAAAGCACTACTCCTACAGCAAAGTCTGACGCATCGGTGGTAAGGATAATAGGGCGATCAAAATCGTGTAGGTGAAGAACCAGTGCGCATGTCACCGCCCTCTTGAGGCCGCGGAAGGAGTCCTCGTGGAAGGGTGTCCAGGCCCAGGGTGGGTTCTTCCGGAGGAGGGTGGAGGTAAGGACGTAGGAATACCTAGCGTATCCCCGGATGAAGTTATCATAGTAGCTGGTCAGGCCTAGGAAGCTGCGAAGCTGCTTGGCGGATGTGGGGGCGGGCCACTCCGCAATAGCAGTGATCTTCGCGTCGTCCATGTGGAGACCCTGGTCAGACACGTAGTGTCCTAAGAAATCCACTTTGTGTTGTCAAAGCGGCACTTGTTTAGCTTGGCGTAGAAGCCATGTCTGCGCAAGCGGTCAAGGACGTCGCGGAGGTGTCTGAGGTGCTCCTCAAGGGTACAACTGTAGACCAGGATATC
>BFEA01000437.1:329866-348115 GCA_003427395.1 Chara braunii
GGGGGCGGGGGAGGGGGCGGGGCTACCCGGATGGACGCCGTCACGTCGCCGTGTGAATGATCAATCAAATCTGAATTGGAAATGTTCAGACTGCAGCTTCACCGGATGTTTCTGACTGCATTAGCAGGCAGATTCAGTTCATATGCCATCCTTGGTTCTGCTTCCTTCCGCACCGAGTGTAGAAGAGTCTAGGTCAGGTGCAGATCCATCAAGGACTGGTGCTCTCAGCTGTTTTTTGACGAAAGAAACCAAACTTTTTCTTTTTTGTTTTTTGAAAGAAAGAAAGAAAGAAACTGAACTTTGAAGAGTTCTTGGGCCTCCATGCACTACGTTTAAAACTAGAAAAGGTTGGAGCGTGCTTCAAGAGTTGTCAGACTCTTGAAATGCCCAATAGCGCCGTCATCGCTGCACGTACTGTACACACCCCCACTCTTGACTGCCAGGCAGCGCTTCCAGACAGCGCCAAATTGAATCTGGTTTGTCCTTCACAAAAAAAAAATAAAAAAATCTGGTTCGTCCACCGAGAGTCCGAGACTGCTGACCAACTCTTGAAAAAGCAGAGCTCATGAACAGCGACCACCCTTGAAAAAGAACGCCTTGCAGGCAGGCACTCCAGAAGCTTCAAGCATTTCAAGGAGTCTTCTCAAACCTCTTGAAAAAAAATCAAGAGCACGTTTCTCAGTTTCTGTAGTTAGTGCAGCGATGACTCACTCTCGAAGTATGTGAGTCTAACAGCTCTTGCATCCGTTTTCGGCGTCCTGCGGCAAGAGTTGATGCAGCGATGCCGCACTCTTGAAACTTCAAGTTTCAAGCGTAATGCAGGGAGGCCACTAGTCTTCCCTTTCTCCTTCCGCTGGCTTCCAGACTTGGATGCTACTCCTTTGCGAAGTGTTTTTTTTTTTCTTTTTCTTTTTCTTTTTCTTTTTTTTTTTTTGGCAATTGGGCCATGCTAATTGTATCGTTCGAATTTTAACGGATGTCCCGAAGGACGAACTGTTTTTTTTTTTCATCGTCTTCTGCCATTGCTTCCTCTGCGTCTGCTGCGATCAAGTTCCGTTTTTTTTTCATCGTCTTCTGCCGTTGGCCTGTTGCTACCTTTCGAGAGTAGCCCCTGAAGACGCTGCACTGGCGGCAGCAGAAACGCGTCGGGCGTTTTGCCAGGATACTGGAGTAGGACGCACCTTTCGAGAGTAGCCCCTGAAGACGCTGCACTGGCGGCAGCAGAAACGCGTCGGGCGTTCTGCCAGGGCACTGGAGTAGGACGCTGCTTCAGGTATCAAGATGAGCTTCACGATTATATCCGAATGTCACACTCATTCCTAACTTTGGGAGGGATTTTTTTCACTTCTTGCTTTGTCCGGTTGCATGGCTAAGTTTTCGAGTCTATGGTGGTCGAATGCATGTTTGGTTTCTTCGTGTCGATGTCAATTGTGGAGTGAATGTCGTAGGTACGCATTGAATGAATACATCTGTTAGTGAATTGGGTGGGATTTTACTCTTCGCGTCTGTACCGATTGTGCGGTGGTTAAAGCGCGGATGGATTGAGTGTGTATGAGACTAGGACACACTTAAACGAATGGAGTAGAGTGTATGCATCCGTATTTTTTGAACCGAGATACATAGTTCAAGTCATTGTACTAACGAATCTGGTTTCTAGATCCAATACACTGCCCAGTGCAGCTTGCACCCTGTCTATCCACTATGGCAGGCAGCGATGCCCACAAGGGACTTGAGCTCACACTGAAGGTCAAGGAGAGTGATCGTATTGTGGGTGGAGATGTGGTTGATGTGCACCCTCCCCAGCCATGGGTTGCTAGTATTGATGGTAAATATACAGTTCAAGTTTGGAATTATGAAGATGGGCAGCAAGTGACCTCCCAGCATTCTCCTTTTGACTGGCACGTCGAGGTAGCAAAGTTCCTAGGGGACAACGATTCTCTACTGTTAGTCCAAGCAAACGAGGCTTGGGTTCCCCCAGGAGTTCTGGTCCAAAATTCTTTTATCGAGCCCCCAACAGGGCCAACAAAACGGAGACGGGATCTGTTTGTCTATAAGATCGTGCAAACTTTAGATCTGGAATTGAAGGAAGAAAAAAGATTCACAGACAAGGAGGAATTACTTTATGCAAAATTTTCTGTGCATCCCAAGGCCCGGTGTATATTATCTGTTGGGAAAGCCCGTTTTTTTTCAAACAATGACATATTAAGCTTTTGGGATGTAGACAATGATTTGCACAGAAAGAGAGATTTGCCAGGATATAGTATAACCGTGACACTCTTCCATCCTGTTGAGGCACACATTTTTCTTGCTGGGCACTCAAACGGGACAGTCAGCATCTGGGATACCAACACCATGGCAGTTCTTCAAACATTCAAGGAGAGTGAATCTTTTTCCGGAGCGGGAGGAGTTTCTTCTATGCGATTCTGCGCGAGACCCGAGAGGTCACTTCTCATCTCGGGTCATGCATATGGCACACTAAAGGTCTGGGACTACCAGAGGAAAGAATGTGTGGCCACTCTTGATGTGCATGAGCAAGACGTAGTGCAGGCTTTCTTCCATCCACAGTTGCCGTACATATTGAGCGCATCGGACGATGGAACAATCATGGTATGGAGTGATTCAAATTATCAGCCACAGTATACGCTTGCCAGTGGCTTGAATGGATTGTCCTGCGGGGTTCTCTGTAGGAATGACAGTATGCTTGTGCTTTCCTGTAAGGAAGCAGTGCGTTTCATTACCATAGAACATGACGATCCCAAATCCGACTTTGAGAAGAGAGAAAGAATGGAAGAGGGAGATGCGAGGGAGGAATCGGACAAAAGACTCTGGTTTGAGAAAACGGATGCATGCAACATGAAGAGCCTCATATCAGAGCTGATTTCCGTGAGGGCAAAGAGAGGGGCACTGGAGGAGGGACTTGAGAAATGGAGGGAAACACATGCACAAAGTATAAACGAGCTTGAGACTGAGTTAACCAATGTAAGGATGGAGAGGCCGGCATTGGGAGAGAGATTGCAATATGAGAGTGAGGTGGAAAAAGGAGAATACTCACAGAGGGTGAAACAACTGGAAGGTGGAATAGGCAATCTGTTAGTGGACAGGGAGGCACTCAAAGAGAGATTTAAGGAATCCAAGGCAAGGGTTCCCGATTTGGAATCGCGGTTGAGTATTGTGGGCGGTGCACATCAGACATTGGAAACTGTGAGGGGGCAGAGGAGGGCACTCGAAGAGGGATTTAAGAAAGAGAGGCAAACAATTGCAACAAGGGTAAGGGAGCTTGAGACTGAGCTAAGCAATATAAGGATGGAGAAGCAGGCCGTAGGAGAGAGATTTGAAACATTTTGATCAGAGCATGAAAGAGAAAAACTCATGCACTTAGAGAGAGTCAGTGAGTTGGACAGTCAAATAACTAATCTGTTGACGGAAAGGGAGGAACTCAAAGAAAGAATGGAGAGATGAAAGGTTAGGATTCAAGAACTGGAATGCAGGCTGGAGATGGAAGGCGGCGTAGGAGAGGGATCGGAAAGGTTTGATGGAGTGCCCAGCGTGGTTCCAAAAGTGGACTCACATCCATTCAGAGAGTTTTCGCTGGATGAATTGAATACCACCACAAATGACTTTCATGATGACTGCAAAGTCGAACATCGACATTACGGATGTGTTTACGCGGGAAAGATCACACCCGTCGTGGTAAAGAGATTCGAGGGCGGAAACAACATGACGCGGGACAAGCATGTTCAATTGACAAGGGATTTTGTCGACCTGTTGAAGTCTCTTGAACATCCACACGTGCAGAAGATGCTAGGAGTGTGCTATAGAGGAAATTGTCTCGTCTATGAGCACATGGCCAATGGAAATGTGAAAGAGTGGATTTCCTCCACTCACGGGTCACGAAGGGGCTTCTTGCCGTGGTACATCCGCCTGCAGATTATGGCCCAGGTTGCCCAAGCCTTGGCCTTCCTTCACTCCAGCAAGTCACTAGGAGGTGGTCCTATCATCCATCGTGCCATCAAGCCTGAAAACGTCCTTTTGGGCACTAGCAACTTTGTGGCAAAACTCGCAGAGGTTGATGCGGTGTTGATTGCCGCAGAGGTAAAGGATGATGACGATGTGGAACCTGGAATGCAAATGCCTCGTCGAGTTGAATCAGTTGACGCTCAGTACGTGGCTCAAGAATTCTTGCGCACTGGAGTCTTCACTCAGCAAACTGATATTTACGCCTTTGGCATCACCATCCTTGAGATCCTCTCCGGAAAGTTTGCGGATGCATTTGGAATTATGGAAGATGCAGTGGAAGATCCGGCCATCTTTACAAATGCCCTGGACCCAAATGCAGGAAGTTGGGACGTGGATCTGGCCATGGAAGCAGCGCAAGTGGGTCTGAGATGTGCAAATCCAAACAGACGCCTTCGGCCGAGCATGCTGACAGGTGAAGGTGCCATTCTGCCTGCGCTGGAGAGTATTGCTCAGAAAGTGCAACTTGCTGACTCAATAGAGGATGTGGAAAGGAGGAGGGGATAATAGGTAGAAAGAGCCCACGCCAAAACCTTTCCGGTTTTGAGCGCCCGAAACTCGGTCGTTTGGTACTACCGACCCAAACCGTTTTCAGCCTGGGTGAAAGGCGCCTTCGTGCCGTGGCCAGTCACATTGTCGATATCGATGTGGCTATGGATTGGGGATTTAGTGGTGTAATGTTAAGAGGTTCAGGGGTTTCCTGGGATTTGCGAAAAGCAGCACCCTACGATGTTTATGACAAAGTAGAATTTGATGTACCCGTAGGTACACGAGGAGATTGTTATGATCGTTATTGTGTCCGCATTGAAGAAATGCGACAAAGTCTTCGAATCATTGTCCAGTGCTTGATGGGGAGGTAAAGCTTGACAATGGCATTTGCATGTTGTCAACTTGCAACTTACTCAGACTCCTCTAAGTTCGATGCAATTTGGGAGAGGAATGTCCGGTTAAATCTCAAATGAAATGGAGGAGATGTCATGTATCTCAGTGCGTCCTCGGGCCCAGAGGACGAATCCTCGGGAAAATTTTGGTTTTTTGGAGGCTTCTTTCGACCTGTCCTCGGGGAATGGTTCCAAGGATGAATCCTCGGGGCCTTTCCGCGGCCAGTTTCATACCAATATACGCACTCGCGGAGAAATGTTCGTGTTCCCGTTTGGGATGTCCGCTCAAGAGGCATATTGGTCAACAGGCCAAGGGCGCAAATACGTGGGGGCCGCAAAAAGAAAAGAAATAAAAAGGCGGGAATGTCCCCTTCCGAAATTCACAATTTGAGTGATGACGGCTAGATGGAGCACAGGCTATCCAACCGGAGCTACGGGGTAATAGCGGATAGCTTGTTTTCCTCGCCTTTTAATCTACGTGGGAGCGTGGTCGGCCCTTCCAGTGACGACGCCGACGAACAGTGTGTAGTGTTTCGTCGTGAGCTCGGACTCCTTCGCTGAGGGTGCGTGGCACCTTGGAGCGCAAGCTTCAGTGGGTGAAGTCCAGCGTTGTGTCATCGTCCTTCGTAGTCGCTTTGAAGACGCATAGAGTGTGCCTGATGTGGCGTGTTAACATGGGTGCTGAGAAAGAGTGTGCACGGCGAGGAGGCAGGGTTGCTGGTGATGGTCACCATGTCTTTCCGAAGTTTGTCAACAATGGAGGGCGGTGGGGCAGATGGGTGTGTTGTGCTGACGTACTCGCTGGCCGTCGTCGTCCTCTGTGACATAGAGAGAGTGTCCGCTGTGACGTAGAGAGAGCGTCCACTGTGACATAGACTCGTCATAGAGAGAGCGTCCGGGCACATGAAGGCAAAGATGGCAGTGGCGGCGGCGCTGGCCGTCGTCATTTGCTGTCACGTAGAGAGAGCATCCGGGCGTATGAAGACGAGGTTTTTGAGGCGCAGGCAAATCATCCCGCAAATGCTTCTCATACAAAGAGTGCTTGACGCCCCTGACTGCATAGCGACCTTGGAGGCCATCGTCCAACTGTGCACGGCGCTGGGTTCCGATGTGCTCCCTCCCGCGACACCAAGATGGTGGATGAAACGGAGAACGGGAGGGACGTGGAATTATCTGTGGGTGTGCGATGACGCCATGGATGAATACTTCTGAGATGCCTTGCTGTTTCCTCCCAGGAAGTCGCCCCAGAAAACAGCAGTCGAACACGACAACCACGGCGAGCGGCACGGCGATGAGTAGCAGCAGCGGCAGACTGCTGTGGAGGTCAGCCATGAATGATCGGGGACAAGGACACTCTGCAGGCACGTCTCTTGTCGTATGTGCAGAGAGGGGCGGCGCACGGCAGTGCAAAACACTCCAAGGAGATCACCGTCAGCGAGCGGCTGCCAGCACACCTAAAACTTCCATATTCCCGACCGTTGGAGACCCCACCAGAACGCGACGGACCCACAAAACAGCCGGCTGCAATCGACGACGCGCCCCGCCGCCAACAGTAAACGTCGGAGGCGTTGGAGGATGTCCACGACGTTGAAGGCCGACGATGTCCGTCGCTTGCCCTCTGGACCACGACTGGACCACCTTCGGCCTCCAAATTGCTTCTATGCTGCATGCCGACACCCCGAGAATTGCAGATCCTCGGACTCCAAGTGACCTCGCGAGGTCCCTTGGAGCCTAGGACGATTTGGCTGGGAAATCCTCGTGGCCAGAGGATGTGCCCTCGGAGTGTTTTCACATTTGCATTTCGAATTTCATCTCAGAGGACAGGAGTAACGACGACGAAATCCTTGGAGTCGCATCCCCCAGGAATGTCTAACGACGCCCTCAGTCTCGGTACTTTTCATTTTGGACTTTCATTCCCATCTTCTTCTTCAATCTTTGAATGATGCCTTCCCTCAGTCTGCTCCATGTTCTGTGGTATTTGAATTCTGTCTGCCCGTTTGTATGGTGTATAACTTTGCAGAGCAGTGATGAGAGGGTGAGAGGGTGATTCGGTGCCAGCAAGGAATTGACATGCGTTGCTCAAACTGAATTCATTTCACTATTAACATTCTCGTTTGCCTCTATTTCCTCCTGCAATCTTTGTTTTGGCCTTTGCTCACGCTCTTGACTCTTAGGTTCATGACCATTCATCATAAAATGTCTACGATTGTCTCTCGAGGATCGTAAAGTCAATCACTGGTGTTGCCTGGTGACTATCTGGTGATTGCCAGCAAGCAGTAAGCTGGCAGAAATCTTGGATGTGAAGGCTGTTCATGTGCAATTCGTGATGTAGTTGTGTTTTTCCCATTGAGAAGAGTCACAGGGTCCATCACAATGCAGGAGGTCCCCTTGCTGCTCGGCGCTCGCAGAAATCCATCCTGTTGAGCTTCCCCCTTATTAGGGAAGAAAAAGAACCTCGGCAAAACAAGTGCACTGTGCAGTGAATGTTTCCTAATTCAGGTCTGCAATGACCCACACAGCTATAAATTGAGAAATCTGCATTTTCTGAAAAACGTTTCTTTGCTTGATCTGTTTGTTGAGATTTCCTGGTCCGAGTCTATTGTGCTGTTTTCCAACTTTTCCTTCTATCATCGTATCAGGCTATCAGCTTTCATCAAAGCTCTCATGTCATTGAGCTGATTGCACTCAGGGGTCTTTCTCTCCTCTCTTGTCTTTTTGTCTTCTCTGTTCTGTTCTTTTCTTAATGAGATTTCGGTTTGAGTGTGTCTCACACTTGGGATGAGTCCGATGAGTTAATTTCACCTGCTGATGATATCAGTACGATGTGTGCTTGCCTGCATCTAAGTCTGTCTTCCGGTGCCTACTCTGTTTTCCGTGTTGTGTTTCTATGCCTCGCACAGGGTCGGAGTAGAAAATTGCTGTTTCAGGAGCAGACCTGAAATTTGGCTACAGAAGGACTTACCGGAAGTTTTAGAAGGCAAGGGACAGGAGTAGAATTCGTCAGGAAACCAGTAGGGACAGAAGGAAACCGGTAAGGGACAGGAGTAGAATTCCTCAGGGAACCAGTAGAGTTTTCCAGCAACTCAGGTACGCTCAGGATGGTCCTGTACGTTGTACCCTCCGGTAGGGCTGGCCCTGCTGGGTTACATAAGCTGCCTTTGCCCAAAAGGGAAAAAAGAAAGGACCATTTATTGATTCATGCAGAGAGGTAGGTGCAGTGATCCTTTAGAAAGAGTCTTGAGGAACGTGGAGTGAAAATGAGGGGCCTCCCGGATCATGCATCTGGTCCAAAATCCGTAGTCCAGTAGAAAGAGGCCTGTAGATGTGGGCTGATCCGTCAAGGCACCGGGGACCCATAGGGCAAAACTTGGGGCTGGTACTAGCCTGGTAGTACCCAGCCCGAAGGCTTTGGACATAAACAGCCCAATAGGTTTATGGGTGGGCAACGCTGGGCGTGTTCTACCTATTAATCTCATTTGTAGGCACCATGAGAACAATTCAGATGCGCACCTAAGTACCAGAGTTGGGACTGTAGTTTGAAATTGCAATAAAAGTGCCCAAATTCACAGCTGATAGAAATTTAGGAAAAAAAACAGGTCGTGAGAAAGAGCATGAAGATACAGCTACAAGTTAACAAAATTAAACAAAGAGTAAGAAAGTGCATGACATGCTCAGTGAAAGACAAGTGGGACAGAGAAAATAGATGATGAATGCCATGAGGAGAAACACGAGCTGAATTTGCAGTGAAAAATGTCATGTCGTAATTAAGGCCCGTGACATGCTATACTGTCCCATGACAAAGGTCCCTCCCATACCTTTATGTGTGTCATCCCTTACTTGCGCAGGGGCCAGGGCCGCCAGGCTAATCTTCTCGTCTCTATATGGTTCCAATTCTACCATACGTCCCGAAGGACACATGAGCTGTCTTCCACCATAATGAACCATGGACACAATGACACATGTTGTTTTCTTTATGGGGAAACTACCCGGGAGTCACAGTAATGAGTTATAATTGCAGTGCGGGCCAGGATACAGTTTCGAATTGCAGTTTGGGCAATGTATACAACCCAGCTTTCTGGCCAGGTGTAGGGTGCCCAGAGGGCAATTGCAAACTGTATTGTGCCCCATAGTGCAATTATAACTCGTTTCTGTGACTCTACTGAAGTTACCCCTAGTAAATTTTCTGGAAGACATGACATTGCTACTGTGCCATCCTTGTGAATGTTGGTGAAGAACTACATTGGCGCTTTCCATCTTTGAACGTCCTCAAATAGGAACTAACGTTCGCGTTGCCACCTGTACGTTGCCACCTGTACGCACCGTCTTACAACTTGAAGTACGGATTCGTACTCCTGTACTCGTACGCTAGGTGCCCCGTACGAGTCCTTTTTTTTTTTTTAATCCGATATATTTAGGCCAAATAAGAATTAAAAATCGCCAAAGATGGCGGTGTCAAAACGTGCTCGCCCACGTATTTTTTCACTTTTTACTTTTTGTTTTCACTTTAGTTCGGGGTCTAAACAATTTTATTATTTTTTGAAACTTTTTTAGTGGGTTTGGTATTATGTGAAGTACACATCTGTAAATTTTCAGGGCATTTAGCTATGCCAAAAAAAAATGAAAAATCTCCAAAGTGACGGTGTCGAAAACATGCTCGTGCACTCACTAAATTTAATTCTCTTTTTATTTTTATTTATTTTTATTATTAGTATTTATTTTCCGTATTTTATTTTTATTTCAAATTTGGTAAGGAATTCAGATGTTATGCTCAGGCAAATCTGGTTTGATTTATTCTTCTCCATAATATGTCTTTTTTTCAGATTTTTTTGATGAACTTTTTTTTGTTTTGTTTTTGTTTTTTTTTGGGTCCGCGTTCGGCCCGAACGGCCGAACGCATCCCCAAGGGGTCCCATACGTTCGGGCGTTAGGGTTCGGGCGTGCGGCCCGTCCCGAACACCAGTTACCCTGTATATATATATATATATGGTCTTTTTTGATACTTTTAAAAAATACAAATCATCAAAACAGGAAAAAAAAACAAAGTAAAGAAATAAAAATTGATTGATTGATTCAAAAAAAAAAAAAAAAACTCGTGCAGCTATGTGAGAGCGCACGCTCCCTCTGTCTCTCTGTCTCTCTCTCAGCCAGCGCGCGCGCGCAAGAGAGAGAGAGAGAGAGAGAGAGAGAGAGAGAGAGGGAGAGAGAGAGAGAATGTGTGTGCATGTGCGTGTGTATGTGGGCGTGTGTGTGTGGGTGTGTGTGCGTGTGTGCGTGTGTGCGTGTGTGTGTGTGTGTTCATGCATGTGTGCGTGCGTGTGTGTGTGTGGATGTGTGTATCCGTGCGTGTGTGTGTGCGTCTGTGTGTGCGTGTGCGCGTGTGTGTGTGTGTGGGCGGGGGGGCGGGGGACCCTCCCCCAACCAACCAATCAATCAATCAATCAATCAAAAAAAAAAGAAGGTATGGGGCGTTCCTTAATCAATCAATCAGTCAATAAATCCCTCAGTCATCAATCAATCAATCAATCAATCCCTCAACTCTGTAAATGTCAGTGGGCTCGCACCGTATTCTTGGGCAATCTTATTTGATTTATCAGGATGGCAACGCAAAAACCTCAACAACACTTTTGGAACATGCTATGTTTTCTCTTGGGATACCCACGCCAAAACCTTTTCGGGCCCAAAGCTCGGCTGTTCGGTACTACCGGCCCAAATGTCTTCCGCCTGGGTGAAAGGAGGCATGGCCACAGCTCCCTTGGCCTCTTTTTACCAGTTCATGAATTTGGCGCTGTTTTTGCGCCAGATTCATGAACAGCAGGGCCAATCTTCTTCAAAATACCGTATGTGGGCCTCATTCTATCCTTCGGCTGTACCACCCTAGGCCTCTTCTACATCAAAATGAATCTGGCCCTTTTTATGTACCAGATTCATGATCCTGTAGGGGCCTTGGAGCGACGCGTGGGCCTGTAGTACCCCACATGGAAAACATGTGGCCGGTAGTACCAAACGGCCGAACTTTGGGCACCCAAAACCGAACAGGTTTTGGCGTGGGCGCTTTCTACCAATTATCCCTTTTCTTTTCCTGTTATGAATCAAACTTAAAATAAAGGGAGAAGTTTGGTTATAGCACAAACAAGTTTGAAAAGGCCAACAAAATCACACGGGGGCAACAAGCTCGCGCCCTGAGGCCAAAAGATCAAAGCATTTTTAACCGCGCGCCGAGTTCGAATTGGAGCCATTCACAGAAGGTAACGAGCACGGTCCCTGAGCAACTATGACATGCATAAGTTGAGCCAAAACAGGACAGCTTTTCTTTTTTGTTTTTTTTGAAAAAGCCCTTGTGCAACACCACTATCCCTGTGGTGGTAAGAGAACCACCGAGATTGAGGCTTTATCTGACGGGCTACTCGTCTCAGGGCATACTCACACTAGGACCTAAAATCCCAAATCCCCCAAAACAAAGGGTAGACTCGCGGTCACATGGATTTCCCAAACCCGCAAATGCACTATTGGTGTGCCCATTTGTCAGCGGCTTGGGAAGCGGCCCGGCAAGGGTTTTTACGGTCACCTCTCGAGGTGACCGCAACAACTCTTTTCAATTTTTCTAATTTTCTTTAAAATTGGGCAAAACTCGTTCACCAAAGAGATTGACAGAAATTACGGCTGCTCTCTGTGACCGGCAAAGCCCCAAATCCCCATTTATCCACAGGGTTGCGACCTTGTCCTATTAGTAATTGATGTTCGGAGGTCCTGACAACCCCAAATCCAAAATGATCATAGAATCTGATAAGATGACAAATACAATGCTGACTTAGAGATTTCCATAGAACAATTGCCCTGGCCTCAGGGCCCCAGCACCGAGGGAATATGGGGTGGGTGGGAGCCTGAAGAAAAACACGTTTCGCCGTGCGAAACTGGGAAAAATCTCCAACTCCGGTACTCACAGCTTGTCGCTCACCCGTGCAGGAACGTGCCACTCAGCTCGGCGTGTGCGGCAAGCGGAGGATTGGAAAATCAAAGTGTGGTGAGTGCTCTTGGCTACTATCCCTTTATAGCAAAGAGCACTCCTCCAGGGATAGTCCCATCTGAGTTTGCCCCTCTTCTGGGCCCAATTCAAGAACCCAGGTGAAACTTCTAACCCTGAGCCACAGATTGGGATGCTGAAATCCCGCCAAAAAACTCGACCAATTAAAATCCCTGCCCTACGCCCCTTAATGATGTTTGGAGGTCCTGACAACCCCAAATCCAAAATGATCATAGAATCTGATAAGATGACAAATACAATGTTGACTTAGAGATTTCCATAGAACAATTGCCCTTGCCTCAGGGCCCCAGCACCTCCTAACCAACCCAAAGTTCACCACCCTTCATGCATCAGATGGCTGAAATGAAATGAGAATGAAATTCGAGTAGTAATGATGTCAAATGATTGCAGGTTGTGGTAGTTGGAGCAACTCTTGGGCCGGAGCGTACAAAAGGCCTCACAAGCTGATCTTCTTCCCAGTGCTTCTTATGAAGATGGTCTTCAGAAGAGTGTTGAGGTGATAGGTACTCATGGCATGAGTAATACAGTAGATAAGGAGAGGGGTCGCCTTCTATGGAGTTTGAGTCAATGGTTGAATCAGCAGGGGGTTGGAAAAAACTTAAACAATTGTGTGGACTTAGATATCTTGTCCTTTGTTGAAGGATGCTTACTACTAGATCTGCAAAGCCGATCCCGTACTGTAGATCGAAGTGGAAATAGGTTTGTATCGGTTAGTACGTTGGAAGGAAATTTTAGTCACCTTAATAAATGCTTTGAACTTCTAGGTCGAGAAGGAACCAACAATCCTTGTCAATCGGCTAGGGTCCAGATGCATCGACGTGCTTATCGAAATAAGGCTGTGCACCTAGGTGTTCATGAGGAACAAGCTTCACCGATGACAAATGAGAAGATGTCCCAGCTTCGGGAATGCATCCGTTCCTATATGAAGGTTCAGAAAGGGTGGGAATACGCTGAGTCGCTTCGAGATCTCTG
The DNA here is from genome assembly GCA_003427395.1 of Chara braunii. Lineage (NCBI taxonomy): Eukaryota > Viridiplantae > Streptophyta > Charophyceae > Charales > Characeae > Chara > Chara braunii. Next base: position 342,776 of record BFEA01000437.1, read on the forward strand.
CATAATGACTTATCTCTGGGAGAGTTGGCAACGTGGTGCAGAAGGTTTTCGATTGGAGAGTAGTGATATTGACACAAGCGCTCAGATAGCTCAACCTCGTTATACAAAGACTCAACGGAGAGGAAAGTCAGTGGTGATAAATCTTGAGAAGCCCTTTGGTGTAGGAGAGACTTTCCTGGAGCTGTTTTCTGAGATGTGCGAAAGTTATAGTAAGCTTGGCGAAGATCTTTGGACTGGTCCCATCTTCCGAGGTCGTCGATCTCAACGAGCCTTGAGTTTGAATGCTTTCAATCGACGCCTTAGAACCTGGTTTGAGCGAGCCGGTTTGGAGGGATTGAGCAGCAGTCACAGTTTCCGAGTAGGAGGAGTTCGTGAGGGAATCCGTCGACGATGGTCCTTAGAGCAAATGTTGTCTCAAGGTTCCTGGAAAAGCTTTCCTTCCTTTGTTCGATACGGTTATGGATGTCATTCAAGGGGTGTCGGTCGGCAGCGAGACTCGTCTGGCCAATAGCTTGAAAGTTGCAGGATTGTGTATACCTTTGGGTACTTTGGATTTGTGGGTACAAGAGGAAGGCTTATTGGGGATTTCCATAGTCCCTGAGCAGCACATTGCGTCGACCATGGGAGACCAGATTGCTCTCGGTGTCGTGGGGGTGATGAGTAAGTATTCTCCACCATAAGTCTTCATTCTTCTGACCACTTGGCAGAGTAGAGTAACAGGAGGGAAGAGCCAAAGGTAAGAATTGTCTTGAAATTCCTGCCAGTTCAATGATAAGGCATCCACATCATTGCAATCCTTGCACCAAATTTCAGAGACAAAGCAGTTACAGACATGGTGAGTTTGCGATGCAAACAAGTCAGCAGAGGGCACTCCAAATTTACGGAAAAGCTGGGAGATTATATAAGGAGTGAGACCCCAGTCAGTGGGATCCTTCCACTTTGAGAGTGAGTCGGCATCTGCATTCAGAGCGCGAGGTACCCAAATAGGTTTTATTTGCCCTTGGGTTTCCAAGAGAATAGTTGCTATCTTTCTGAGGAGAGAATTCATTCTGGCGTCGTGAGACTTCCAGTTTTTTAGTAGAGCGATAACTCCTACATTTTCGTCGACGATCTTGACTGAAACCTCCCTGGAAGAAAGAGAAAAATGCTCTTGAACAAAAGAGAGGGTGTATAGCACACCGAAAAGTTGTCTGTGAGTACTCGAGGTTCCTAACCATTCATTTGGAAGGGGAATGCTCAATCTTTCCCTCTTTCTTTGGTTGGGATGGATGACTGCTCCTATGGCATGGTCTGAAGCATCAGTTTGGATGGTTAGTTCGATTGGCTTGATTGCCCAACTTCTTCCCTTGATTCTGAGTATGCTAGTCAACCACCAAATAAGATCGTTGCGAGCTTCTTCTATAAGAGGCAAGGAAGTATCCCAGGTGTTTGGGTTGATGGCTTGGTGAAGATGAAAGCAAAAGGGTACTGCTGGTGAAAAGGCGCTGGCAAGTACGGCTAGTTTTCCAGCTATGGAAGATATTTCCCTACTTTTGGCAGTGATCTTAGTTAGCATAGTCTTAACAGTGTTGCAGATTCTCAAGGCCTTTTCTTCAGGGATTGCGGTTAGTTTGCAGTGGGAATCTATATTGAACCCAAGGAATTTTACGCACTGAGATGGAAGAAAAGAACATTTGCTTAGGCTTAGAAAGAAACCCAATTTATGAAGGAGACAGGTGTAGATGAAAGATGACATAATGCTCTGGGAAAGGTACGATGCATCATTAGAGAGTCGTCGATATACGAAAAAATGCATGTTAATCTTAATCTTAGTGAGGTCATTACTTCCTGCATGACAGTAGTAAATATCCAACATGCTGAAGAAATTCCAAAATAGAAAGTTGTGAAATGGAAAAACTTATTCTTCCATTGAAAAGCAAGATAATCTCTGGATTCTTTATTAACCATAATGTGGTAATATCCATTCTTGACATCGTAGGTGGTGACAAAATCAGTTACAGGGTTGAAAGAGCAAGCTGCAGCGATGTCACTCATAATGAAATTTTGGGAAAGAGATGAAAAGGTTGACAAATCTTAAATCCATAATGAATCTCTTTTTGAGGGAGCTTTCGATTACAAATATGAGATTAACGACAATTGGCGAAAATGTTTCGCAAATGACACCTTGACTGAGCAGGCCTTCTAAGGTGAAGTCAGCAAATTGCTGGTTCTCCTTGGAAAGGCTATAGGAGGGAAAATGGATTGTTGGTGGTTTCTCTTCTCTCAAGGCCTCTTCAAATTGTTGGACAGTTAATAAATTTTTTAACCATTCTCCAAACTTCCATAATCTTTGATGGATCATTGTGGCTTGTTCCTTCAAATTTTAGACAGACTCCATTTTTTATCCAATTCAGCACATTTCTTGAATCCTTTCTGTTTGATCTTCCCAACAGATCCTCCCATTGCTTGAAATGATCGGATAGCGAAGCTACCTTGAAATCCTCTGGCTTGTTGAGCCATTCTTCAGCTCTAGAGAGCAATTGCATGACACAAAATGCCTGCCTGATTGATGGAGAGTGATTGAGAAGTGAAAGCAATTGTTCAATAGAAGGCAATTGCCTAGCCATTATATGGTCTTCGTCCATCGTCTCTCCGGTTGTCTTGATGCTTGTAATGTTGCCTCGAATTGTAGTTGTTCTTGCCTTCTTGAGTTGGTAGTCAGCTGGTTGCCTGTAACACAAAGAATGTTTAAGTGGTTAGTAGTCCGGATTGCTTACCTTGGCGAAACTTCGTCAGGTTTTAACCGGAAAAAGTCGGCGGGCATGATAAGCGCCCTACAACCCCTTCGAGTATGAGTTTCTTATACAAATCCTTAATGGGATTGATAATAAAGTGCAACACCAACCGGAAAAGGTCGGGGAACTTGATGATATGCCCCTTAAGGTGTGCAGATAGTTTTTTGTACCTTCTTGCCGCCTTGTAATCTCAATCGCTCCATGCCTTGAGAATCTTTGGAAGGGCCTTGATTGAAGTGAAAAGTTGTGATTTCTGCAACCAATCCTTGACCTTTTGAGGAATCAAAGAGTCACACAAACGCCTTGCCACACGGTTAGTGTCATTTTCAAAGGCCTTGGCCTCATTTTTGTCTGTTCCATATTGCGTATAGGCTAGATGAACCATCTTGGCCCTGATGATCACATCAATATGCCTTCTCCAAGGAGGGGCCTGATAGATCCGATGGAGGTGCTTTACCTCCTCGGCTGCTGCAATACACTTGGGTGTGATTTCCAAGATGATTTCTTGAAAAATGACATTGATTCTGGCTTCATCCGCAAGCCCCAAGTCTTCCATGTCAATGTCGTCGCTATCTGAGTCTGAGTGGCCGCTCGAATGCCTTCGCCTCAGATAGCTCGGTTTCCTCCTTCTTTTGAGGGCAGTTTTCTTGACCGATGTTTCTAAATCACTTTCGGAAAATTGTTCGTCCTCAGAATGAGTCAGAGGCTTCTTTCCTTTTTTAGATTCTTCTTCCGGGAGAACCACTTTTATATTCAAGAGGGCTGCAGGGATTGTTTCAGAATTGTCCTCTCTCTTGACCTCGAAAATAATGTCATCCAGGCTTGCGCCTATTTCTGAGATATCTTTGAGGATTTTTGCAGGATAGTATCCTACTGCAGGGGTGTTACAGAATACATATACGACAGATCCCACCAGAATATCTGCCCCCCTAGTTTTGACGAAAGCTCTCGTAAAGGCGTCCATCTACATGCAAAAAAGAAGAAAGGAGTGAGAAAGTTTCAAAAGTATTTTCGAGAGGGAAAAAAGGAAAGGAGAGAGATAAATATTTGCTGAGAATTCTTCAAAAAACGATGTAGGTGTCCTGAGAGTTTGTCGTTTAGTTCTGATACCAGAGAGGCTAGTGCCCTTGTCGGTAGTCCTTGCATAGTGACAAGAACGGTTTTTTTTTTTGATCGTTACTTCTTACTCCTGGTGGTTCCAGGGAACTTGACGCGCAGGAGTCAAGACTAAGTACTAATTTGCCTAAGGTCTTTAAAATGAGCCTTTCCCGGTGGAATCCTTCTTGTGGTAAAGTTCTATCAATGTTTCTTGGTCCAGCGCTTCGCGTTTTCTCAGTCCCTTGCTTAAGTCGCTTGGTACCGCAGTGGTTCGGGGAATCTTGGTGTGAAGGGTTTCGGATTCGAATGCTGGACCGAATTCCGGTGGATTTGGTGCAACAAAACCAATTTGCAGAGGATCTTCAAAATAAGCTCCTTATGGTCGAATCCGCCTTCTGACAATGATTCGTGGTTCGCGTGTTACGGCTCGGATGATTTTTATTTATCTTTTTTGAGCGAAAAAATGCCAAAGGGTTCTGACAGCGGCAGCGTTCATTATTTGAGTCGACGCCGTAAAGGCAAGTAAGAATCCAAAATAAATATATCCCTGTTCCGTTATGCCAGATTTGATTCTTTCGGTGGAATCCGGGTACTGATCTGACTATTTTCGTCTGGCGCCAATCTGACCATTTTCGTCTGGCGCCAAATGATCTGTTACGCGTTTTTTTTTTTTTTTTTTTCAAAATGCAATGGGTAAGCAAAGTACTGTCACGTTTTCCATTCTAGATCCGCTTCAGGCATCCCTTCTGCTGGTTGCGGTGAAAGTTTATTAAGTGAAAATACTTTTAGTTTTCGGGGCCGGTGGTAAGCAGATGGGGAGTTCTGCAGGCCGTGCGCAGCAAGTTCTTCTGGTTGGTCTGCTTCTCTGCTCATTCTTTCCTCCCTTTTTATAGAATGAAATCTGGGTTCAGTGGCAGAATGCAATGGGTAAGCACCGTACTGTCACGTTTTTCATTCTAGATCCGCTTCAGGCATCCCTTCTGCTGGTTGCTGTGAAAGGTTAACAAGTGAAAATACTTTTAGTTTTCGGGGCCAGTGGTAAGCAGATGGGGAGTTCTGCAGGCCGTGCGCGGCAAGTTTTTCTAGTTGGTCTGCTGCTCTGCTTACTCTTTCCTCCCCTTTATAGGATGAAATATGAGTACATATACTCCTTTTGAGTCACGATAGACAGGGTAAAGGGATTTTGCCGCTGCTGATTGCGGTATTTAAGCGACAAGTCTTTCAGTCTTACGGGGCCAAAAGTGAGCTGCCACAGTTTAGCCATCTCCTTGCTCTGGTGGAAAGCTAGGGATTTCTACGGACCATGGTTGGAATGGGGAATGGCAGGTTGGTTTTGCTACTGTTTTGTCGGTGAAAATTTTAATACTCAAGGCTGTAGATAAAACACATACTACCTCAGTCAGCTGCTGAGTAACTATGGTGGCTCCTTTTCTTCTTCTCTTTTTTTTTTTTTTTTTTTTTTTTTTTT
>BFEA01000437.1:358250-369953 GCA_003427395.1 Chara braunii
TCTCTCTCTCTCTCTCTCTCTCTCTGTGTTTTGTCGCGCTCGCTTGGTCGCTGGAATTCAGAATATGATGTCGCATTCAGAGTGTCCTATTGGCGAGTAAAACAATGCGTCGACTTGTCTATGCCTCAATCCACCACATCTAGTCTTGATTGTAATCCTATTGATTATTCAAGATCTCGATCACCGTGGAAAGAGTTTCGTGTAGACCTATTGGAGATGCTATAGATTCAAGTTGCTATCTTTCTGAGTCGTCTGACCGCTGGATGTATGTCACGTAGGGTTGCAATTGAATGTCGGAAATCGCCTTGACAGCTATAGTGGCGAGGGAGTCGCTCATATTGAATTATCGATCGGCAGACCCGTTTCTTCTAATCTCTCTCTCTCTCTCTCTCTCTCTCTCTCTCTCTCTCTCTCTCTCTCTCTCTCTCTCTCTCTCTCTCTCTCGTTGTTTTTCCTTCTGTCTTTCTCTCTTCCCCTTCCCCCCCCCCTTCCCACACCCCCCCGACGGTTCGAAATATGATATCCCGACCGGAATGTGATCAATTGGAGACTAAAAGCATGTGTGGCTCTTGATTGATCTGACCGGCAGGGCCAGAATATCTAAGATCCAGGCGACGATGTCCATGTAACGAAAACGAATAATGAAGTCTCAATAGCTCGCTTTGACTGAATGCGCTGTTTTTCCTCTTTTTTTTTAATTTTTTTAATGATAGCAAATGAGCGCTCCGTGTTTGATTGAAGTAGTATAATTATGGTATTTCATTTTTTTGTTCATAATACGGCCCTCGTCTGACCTCGCAATTGTGCGTTTTGTGTGAACTCAGGAAATTGGCGAGTGAGTGTATCTTGTCATGCTTTTCGTGAGATTCCCTCACTCGCAATTTATGAATTTGGCGGGTTACTTGAGGCTCTGCGAATTGAATAAAAATTGTCTAAAGTGAGAAGTTTCATTAATTGATTGCTTCAGTCGTGATGCATAAGCATGACCCTTTGTTTGATCCTTTCTTCGATGCGATATATGTACATATGTATATGTGTATGTATGTAGATATTCTTATTCTCTAAATAAAATCTCATGAAGCAATCTGTTGAAGAACGAGTGAAGGACTTGAAATTGAAACCAGAAAAGAAGAGAAATGATCCACATATGTGTATGTATGTAGATATTCTTATTCTCTAAATAAAATCTCATGAAGCAATCTGTTGAAGAACGAGTGAAGGACTTGAAATTGAAACCAGAAAAGAAGAGAAATGATCCACATTCTTAAAAGACAGGCGGCAAGAAATAGTGAGCGTCTTCTATTCCATCAATCAGTATAGCCAGTCTCTTATACACATCTAGATGTGTATAAGAGACAGGTGTATGTATGTAGATATTCTTATTCTCTAAATAAAATCTCATGAAGCAATCTGTTGAAGAACGAGTGAAGGACTTGAAATTGAAACCAGAAAAGAAGAAGAGAAACGATCCGCATTCTTAAAATCGTATAACTTCGTATAATGTATGCTATACGAAGTAAATAAAATCTCATGAAGCAATCTGTTGAAGAACGAGTGAAGGACTTGAAATTGAAACCAGAAAAGAAGAGAAATGATCCACATATGTGTATGTATGTAGATCTGTCTCTTATACACATCTAGATGTGTATAAGAGACAGGTCCTGCTCCGATAGGACCTAGGTATGTCGTCCAGTATAGGCGCAGGATATAAAAATTGACTTGGACACTAGTTCAGTACCTTCCGCGACCTAAGACCCCTGAGGAGAGCCGGTGGCGGCCGACCGAAACTAGTCGGGTCCATGCCGTCTGTGCGTCAACGATTTTTTCTACACAGTCGCGTTCGGGAGTTTGGTTTTTTATCCTTGCGTACGCTATCTTTGTTCTCTGTCTCTTATACACATCTAGATGTGTATAAGAGACAGCCCCTGAGGAGAGCCGGTGGAGGCCGACCGAAACTAGTCGGGTCCATGCCGTCTGTGCGTCAACGATTTTTTCTACAACAGTCGCGTTCGGGAGTTTGTTTTTTTATCCTTGCGTACGCTATCTTCGTTCTCTTTCTTGCTTCTTTCTTTCTTCTTTTGTCCGTTTTCTTGTCTTGTCCCTTCTGTGGCTGTGTATTGAGGCATGATCTGAATGATTGGTTGGCTGTCACGGCGTGTGTGTTGCTCATCATAGGACGCTTGGTCACGTTGTGTGTGTTGCTCATCATAGGACGCTTGGTCACGTTGTTGATGCTATATACACTTTGTTCCACGAAGTAACCACCGTAGGGGTTAGACTACTGGTCGAGTGGCTTCGTAAATAGAAGTAAGCGTCACTTCGATATGGCTAACGTACCTGTGTCTGCGAGTGTGCGCACATGTTATAACTGTGGTGATCCCAATCACTTTGTGAGATGGTGTCCCCATCGGCAGACTCTCAATAACTCCAACCCACAAGCCCCAATTCTTGCTCTACCAGCACCCCCTTCATCCCTGCCTCCCCCACCCCCTCCCCCGATTTCTTCTTCTTCCTCTTCCTCGCTTGCCTCGTCTTCTGCTCAATTATAATCCAGGGACCAATACACAATTCACGAGAGGTAGTGGATGGCACAATACTAACCAGCGTGTAGCAGTTCTCGAAGATACTGTTGGGCAACTCAAGGCTGGGTATGATGCGAAGATCGCGAAGGTAATGGCCAAGCAGCAAGATGAGGAGAAATTGAAACATGAGCGGGAGGCCGTCGTCTCAAAAAGAAAAAGGAAAGGGAGGACTTTCAGAAGGAGCTGTGTGATTCATGGAATTCCAGATTCGATGCTGTGTGCGGTATGATTCGTTTGAACAAGAACACTGGTGCGGATAACAACGAGTTGGAGAAGCTTAAGGAGCAAGTTGAGCGTCTGCAGAGGGGAGCGAAGTCAGGCGTTGATAGAAGTGGAGCGTCTTCGAGCCAGGCAGCGGTCAACAATGATCGGCTGATAGCTCGGCTCTTGCAGGAGCAGGAACGTATGAAAGCTAAGATGGAGTCGGCAGTAAGTGCTTGCAAGCGGGTCGAGGCTTTGGAATCCGAAATACGTGTACTTAAACAGCAGCAAGGTGAGGCGGTCCAGGAGGCGGAGCGATGGAAACGGGAAGCGCTGAAGTCGGGAAACAAACGCAGTCGCTTTGCTTCATCACCGTCCTACAGTGCTCAGAAGCCTCCTGTCGCAACACCTCGGAGGTCTCCGAGCAGGGAGAGGCCTGTGGCAGACCCTACCCAGCTGAAGCAGTTGCACAATCTGGAAGTTGAAGCCCTGAAGGAGCTCAGGTTACAGGAGCTCAATCGCCGACGGGAAGCTGAGCAGGAGCTTGCGAAACTCAAAGAAGAGCTGGCTCAACGGGAAGCAGAGAAGAAGACCACTCCGCGGTCTAGCTTTTGTGAGAGACTCTATGAAGCGGAGGGTACGGGAGGTGGTGCATTGCTGCAAACTGTGCGAGGTAAGAAGAAGGCCGGTAACGTTCATGAGGTGGAAATTGTCAGTGATCGGGAGGCTTTCATTCGTGACGCTAGGAAAGAGCTTCGCAATCTAAAGAAAGATGATGTCATGGAAATCTGCATGAAGGAAGGGGTTAAATATACTACTCTTGTGGAGACTGTTACGGAGATTATTTCGAAGAGAGTTGAGCGTGCCTTTGGGAAGAAGGCGTTCTGTGAGGAAATCTCAGATGATGTGGCGGGGGAACCGCTTGCTGAAGGTAAGGACGATGGGAGGGACTCAGCCAGTTCTTAGGGTCCCTCCCGAGCGCGGCTGATCTTTGGTCAATTGCGTCTTTGTGTTCACTTATTCGCTCCTCTTCTACTCAACTCCTACGTCAAAAATCTTTAGACTCTTTGTTTCGTCTGCTCGTTATTGCTTTTATTCTGTATGGTGAGGTTTCCTGGGCCAAGAAGCTCTCTCCCTTTATTCTCCACTGGTGGCAGTCTGGTGCGAAGGTGGAAGGTCCGCTTGTGTATGTTTTGGTTTCCCCTTGGTGTAGACATTTGTATGTAGGAAGCACGAGGCGGGATCTTGATGTTCGATGCAGGGAGCATGTTTATAGAGCATGCAATAATTCTTTGATTGCTAAGGGCAAGCGTAATGAGCGCCTGTATCAATGGCTACGTAGGTGTGGGGCTGAAAAATATGTTGCTATTCCTATCTGTTGTTGTCTGGAGGATGATTTGGAGCTGACGGAAAAATATTTCATCCGCCTTTTCTCTTCTTCTCTGAATGTTAGGGACAAGCCAAGGAGGGTGACTCGGGTGAGGAAACGTAGGTTGGGAAAGAGGGAACGTGCACGACAGCAGCGGAGGGGGAGTAGATGTATGGTGTCTTTGTCTGCAGCTTCACCTGTTATCTTTCATTCGTCTCTTGGTGCTGTTTCTTCCAGTCTTCTACGGATCTTGAATGAATGTCGTGATCGGAGTATCGATGCTATTGTGGTTGTGTGCCGTGGTGGACCAGTACTTTTGGACAATTGGAAAGTCATTCGACGTTGTTACGGTTCATCAATTGTCAGACGTGATCAATTGCGCAACTCCAAAGGTTGGTTGGTGGATGGTACTGTTTTGCGATTCGAATCTGTCGTTCGTTTCTCTCGGCGGGCTCTCAGTCTTAAACCGCTTTTGACTAAATTTCTGAGTCATCCCTTTACGAGACAGGAATTACAACTTTGGGACGTTGGGCGATTGATATATGCCTTTTCGGCCATCAGATGTTTTCAAGAGAAGCGCACGAGGAGCAGGTTACGTATGATATTGTCCCGTGTTATTTTTGTGAGATTCAGGATTCGTGTTCGTCAACGGTTTGTTGTTCGGATCACCTATGATGATCGTTATTGTAAAGCGGAGATTCGGAAACTATGTGCCAGGCTGGTTTCGCAGTTGGGTGTAGAGCCGACATGGAGGGACATGATTATTCGAAGGATGCGTGTTGTGTGGTGTAGGAACAGGACGGTGGGTGATCTCATTCACAACTTTCGAAAAACTGCAGCAAGTGGAAGTTTCGATTGTAGTTGTTCCGCGTCGGATGAGTCTTTTCCCCGTTGTTGTGGACATGTTGCCTTTCGCCTCAGCACCTCGGATGATTTTCCTGATTGCATGAGAAATTCGAAGAATGTTCTTAGACCGTCTGCTCGAAACCCGGTTTTTAGTCTTAAACAGCAGATTTTTGATTCCTTCCACTCTGTTGAAGCGTTTCCGCTTTTGAACTCTGATCTTCTTAATCCCGGTGCTCTTGCTCCTTGTCTTCTTCATGATTCTGTAACAAGTCTGGTGTCTTACTCTGTCCATGACGTACAACCATGTTTAGGGAAGCTGCGAGGTTTGGTTTGTTCTCCTTTGGATCATAATCCTGGGGATACTTATATATGTTGTCCGTCTGTCTATGGGGTTGGGATGCGTAAGTTCCTGGACAATCCATCTTTTGTGAGAGTGGTTGAACCAGAGGATGATGTGCTTTCTCGGTGTAAGTTGACGAATGAAGAACGTTGGTTTTTCAATGTATTCAAGACTTTGCTTCTTTTTCCAGCCGTAGACAGAAGTTTGCAATGATTGGCTCCTTCTTGCACCGCGCCAGAACTTACAAGTCTTAATCGTAGGCCTGGAATTTCACTTTCTTCTCACCTTGAAAAATGCGTTGTGGATGAGGGGTTATCCTGATGAGTTCTTTGATCGTGCTATGAAAAATTTCTCACAGAAATATGCACGATGTTGGGACCAGTGGATCCCAATCCTCACTGGTTGGGACCGGCTTCTTAGTAGATAACCAATGTAGTGGGACCATCTTACAAATGAGACACATTTTTGATCCTGTTGTTTGCAGAGACTCGGGATTTCTCAGCAGGGTGTCAGTCCCTGGGTTGAGAAAAAGGTACTTTTTCGGATACTGTTCGTCACGGAGAGTCAGTTGCTTTTTCAGTCATCAGCAGGGTGTTGGTCCCTGGGTTAACACGAATGAGGTTTTAAGTCATCAGCAGGGTGTCTGTCCCTGGGTTGACATGAATGAGGTTTTAAGATGTCGGACCTTTCTATGAACAAGGTGCATTTTTGCACACTGTTGGTCGCGTAGAGTAAGTCGCTTTTTCAGTCATCAGCAGGGTGTCAGTCCCTGGGTTGACGATTTCAAGGTGGTTTTGTGCTGCTGCAGGGTGCCAGTCCCTGGGTTGGCATGAAGGCAGGCGATAATGTTGTGTGTTCAACAGGAGGGTTGCAGTCCCATGGGTTGACAAGAGGGTTGGTTTTGTCACGCTTATTAAGAATTGAGGGTTACAGTCCCAAGGGTGGAAAATTGAACGGCAATGAACACGTAGTTGTGGTGGAGGTATAGTTCTGACAAGGCGGTATATTCGATAAGTGCAGCGGACCTGGTCGTTTTGTCTGAGACGGCATTTTCCAGGTTGAAGTTTGTGATTCGGTAGGACGGCGGTTCAAGGATTGTCTGTTTCAGTTGACTATGAACCCGGCGTATGATGTCTAATAGGACCTAGGTATGTCGTCCAGTATAGGCGCAGGATATAAAAATTGACTTGGACACTAGTTCAGTACCTTCCGCGACCTAAGACCCCTGAGGAGAGCAAGTGGCGGCCGGCCGAAACTAGTCGGGTCCATGCCGTCTGTGCGTCAACGATTTTTTCTACACAGTCGCGTTCGGGAGTTTGGTTTTTTATCCTTGCGTACGCTATCTTTGTTCTCTTTCTTGCTTCTTCCTTTCTTCTTTTGTCTGTTTTCTTGTCTTGTCCCTTCTGTGGCCGTGTATTGAGGCATGATCTGAATGATTGGTTGGCTGTCACGGCGTGTGTGTTGCTCATCATAGGACTCTTGGTCACGTTGTTGATGCTATATACACTATATACACTTGCTTGGGGTCCTTGGCACTCCCGAGGCAAGAAGAGGGGTTTAAAAATGGAAAAGTCATAAAACCTCCCCGCGTGGAAAACTTGTAAACATTTCTTGTGGGGAAAAAAAAAAAAAAAAAAAAAAAAACCTTGTATCCATTTCTGCCCAAACGGCGTAAAAGGTGCTGCAGGCCCCAAAATCACTTTCCGCATCATTTTTCCACCCTCCAGAACACTTTCCCCCATTTTTACACAGCGGCCGTTACCCGCCCAGCCAGGGTGCAAAAATGACACCAAAACTGATTCTGGGACCTGCGGCACTTTTTTTTCCCGTTTGGGGGAAACGGATACAAAGGTTCCGTTGCGGGGAGGTTTTTTTTTTTTTTTTTTTTTCCCAACAGCGATACCGGCACTAACCTTGGCCCTCGACCGACTAGCCAAGCGTTACGCTTGGAGGCTGGGCTTTCGATCACCGTGTGGCCCGGGGTGACGCAAAACAGCCGCCGATTGCCCTCCACATCAACTGTGACGATGTTTACGAGTCGGGCGAGCGGTTTTTTCCGGCTGACGGCCAATAGGAAGTTTTTTTTTTGTTTTTTTTTTTTTTTGTTGGCCACTTTCTGTTGGTGCAAAGCGTCAATAACAACAACTTTTGACCCATGGGGTGATATCCAAGCTTCGTGCCAATGGATTTTCGCTTGGAAAGTCTGAAAAAAATGACGAATGGAAGTAATAACGGCGTCTTTTTTGTACAGTGCCCACAAATAAGGGGGAGAAATGTGGTGTCAGTGCATTCCTTTCAATAGGATGCGCAACGCTTCTACATCCCGAAAACATGGTCTTACGTTGCCTACAAAAGTGTCTAGGGGGCTCGTTGGACACTCCTCGGGCGCGTAAAATCCCCGAGGAATCATCGTTCCACTTATCCGCGGGGAAATGGTCGTACGTTGCCTACAAAAGTGTCTAGGGGGCTCGTTCGGCAGTCCTCGGGCGCGTAAAATCCACGAGGAATTCATCGTTCCACTTATCCGCAGGGAAGAAAATGAAAAAATGATGTGAAAACATCTCCTCGGGGATTCCTCGGGGATTCCTCGGGCTACAGCCATTTCGACGTGTTCCCCAAGGGACCTCCCGAGGTCCCTTGGAGGTCGAGCATCCGGAAGAATCGGGGCGTCGATGGAAGCTCTCTCGACGACAATTTTCGATGCGGCTGGTCCATTGCTGTTCCTGGCGGCCCGTGGATGGATATCTCCAGTTGGCAACGGTCGGCGTCATGGAATACTCCGCCAATGGTCCCCTTTGGCAGCCTGCCGTCCTCCGCGACGTCGAAAAGGGGCTGCCTTGCGTTTGCCCTTCAGCAGTAGCGGGAACGCGCCCAACGGTCGGCAGAGTCGAATACTTCAGCCCGCCCCCGCTCTCCCGATTGCGCAGTTTCTTCCGCGACGGAATTCGTTACCCTGCTTTTGTTGGTAGCTGCGATCGGCCGTTTGCGCCGCTGACCCTCGCCGTTTCCTGGAAGTCCACGGTTGTCTTCTAGCTGTTGGCGTCGTCCACGTGCGTTTCATGACCGACGTCTTTTGGAGGCTGCCGCTGCTTGTCCTTGAAGTAGTCCGTCGTCGCGTCGTCGCATTGCCGAAGATCTTCCCACGTCCCGCCTGTCTGTCGCTTCATCCACCACCTGGGCGTCGCTCTGGGGAATGCTCCACACCCCATGGCGTAGCACACCTGCAACACGGCATCACAAATGCCACCACTGTACTCCCCCTCCACATTCGTGGACTGCAGCATCCTCTTCCGCCGTGCGCGAATGGCCGCTTTCATCCTCCCCTCGCCCCACTGCAATTGACACCAGAAGAGGATGGCGTTCACGACCGCTGCCACCGCCGTCCTCTCCGCCTTGCTCAATGTGTCACGTCCCGGCCCCCCGTTCATGGCCATCGCCGAAACTCGTACTGTCGACGTGGGCGTCGCCAAGTGCAGAAGAGTCCACGTGTGGCGGGCCGCACAACAGCGCTGCTGCGAGTGACGACCTGAGTGCACAGCGTACATGTCGACGATCAAGCTCGCCTGCGAAGACGACAACGACGACAATCTATGAATCCCCCTCGGCGGCGGCCATCCGCGGACAAGTCCGCGGCCGTGGCCTAGGCCGCAACCCCGCGGACGTGTCCGCGGTCCGCGGCCATGAAAAAAAAAAAAAAAAAAAAAAAAAAAATCAAAAAATTCTCAAAAAAAAAATATAATGCTGAAAAATATACAGAACAACTTTTGCCTTGTGGTCATATCCAAAAACGTTACTGAATTTAAAATAAAAAATCACATACGTTTCATGTTTTTTGTTTGGAAAAAAAACGAACAAACAGCTTTTGCCTCAGGAAAATTAGTTTTTGAATTTTTAAAATTCGAAGACAAAGTCAAAAAATAAAATAAAAAACTGCGCAATTTAGATCTAAAAAAGATCTACAACCTCATATTTTTTTTTTTTTTTTTTGATAATTTTTTAGGGTCACAAAAAATTCATGAAAGGTGGGGCCGCACCCAACCGCGGCCGGAGCCGCGCGACCGTGATCATGTCCGCCGTCCGAGCTTAACCCTGCGGACGCGTCCGCGGGTGTTTCATAGCTGCAGACAACCAAGTTAATGATGTATCTCAGGGGACGCTGAACCCGCTTTGCAGCAGGTGATGCTCCCGAGCAATAGAATGAAGCCTCCTGGGAAACAGATATGGTTTTATCAACATTTCTATCTATTTTCGTAGACGGTCGTCGACAGTTTATACTTAAAAAAAAAAAGGATCGCAGACAACAGATTTACTCAGCTTGTACAGACCAAGTTTGGTCGTAAAAGCAAAGAAGAGACTTAAAATCAATCATAGACACTGTGTATCCGCACGTTCATTGAACGTGCGTTTTACGTTCAAGATTTGAACGTGTTGAACGCACATTCAATGAACGCGAGCAAACATAATGAACGCGTTTGCGGCTACCTCTAATCNAAAAAAAAAAAAAAAGAATTCAAAAAATTCTGAAAAAAAATAAAATGTTATGCAGAAAAATATACTGAACAACTTTTGCCTTGTGGTCATATCCAAAAACGTCACTGAATTTAAAATAAAAAATCACATACGTTTCATGTTTTTTTTTTGGAAAAACAAACAAACAGCTTTTCCCTCAGGAAAATTAGTTTTTGAATTTTTAAAATTCTAAGACGAAGTCAAAAAATAAAATAAAAAATTGCACAATTTAGATCTCGAAAAGATCTACAACCCCATATTTTTTGTTTTTTTTCATGACAATTTCTAAGGTCACATAAAATTCCTGAAAGTCGCGGCCGCACCCAACAGCGGCCGGAGCCGCGGCGGCCGTGATCACGTCCGCCCTCCGAGCTTGACCCCGCGGACGCGTCTGCGGGTGTTTCATAGACGACAATCCTGTGACGGCGTGTCTGCTGCTTCGGACGCGTACATGTACGTTCAGCCTATGTAGACCCCCGTACGAATACGGGCCGTTCGTACGTATGTACGGCCGTACGTACGGGTTCATGTGGTCGTACGGGCCGTACGTAAGGAAAAAAATCAAAAAAATATTAAAAAAACATATGTTATGCAGAAAAAGAAACTGAAACACTTTTGCCTCCGCGTCCGCTCGTCGATACATGAAACTGGCCGCGAAAGGCCCCGAGGAATCGTCCTTGGGGAACAATTCCGAGGATGAGTGGAACGACGGCACGAGTCGAACGAACCCCTAGGTGCGGAAACAGACATGAGTACCTCTTGGCAGACCCACGTCCGTACTTTCCCGATCGGGAAAGTTGGCATGTCACATGTGGAAACGCATTGGATTCCCCGTAAACGAAGAAGGCCTCCGCCACGCCATCACGAAAATCCATCCAACGGTGATCCTCGCCACACTGAAGCTACGAGCAGGCACCCCATCGTATGTCCTTACGGCCGGTATAGACTTCCCGTAGTTCGTCCTTCTTCCGTTTGCGCATCATTTTTTGTTGTCGACCATCCTCGGCCATCTCTGCCAGCGATGGCCATCCTCAGCCATCCTGCCGGCGATGGCCATCACTGCAATAGTTACCTCTTCTCGCTCTCTCCTCCTCAGTCGCGGCATACTTGGGAACGCTGCACGGCTATCGGCCGTCCTGCCCAACCTCCCGTGCGCCGTGACCGAGTTTGGACCCACGACTATCAGCCATCCTGCCCACGCTCCCGTGCGCCTTGGGCCCTGTGACAACGAGCTGCACTAACGCGATACTGGTCCACACTCGACGCCACACGACCAACAGCGCAAGGCTTGCAAAAGAAACGCCAATATTCCCGAGAACTTGGTACAGCATGCCCACAAAACAATGCAGGCGTTCTGATATGAGAACTCGGCGGGCCAGCAGCGGGTGAGGTTCTCCTCCCAAGCAAAACGCTGAACCTCAGGCATTCTCGACCCCTTACTGAAAATGGAAAGGAGTCGGGGACACAGCGGCGGACCTGTTTCCACTCATTTGGCCTTGTATTCATTTCCCTATCACAAGGGCGGGCGCACATGCCCGCAATTTCGGGGTGAATCCATGCTTGGCTTTGTTTAACGGGGTCACATGTATTGGAATCAAATGGATACGGTGTAATAATGACGGATGTCAGTCATTATTGCGGGCTCCTTGTCAACGGGGAAAATAAAATGCAGGAAAACCGTTTTTTCCTATTTTTTAAACACATTTCGCATGCCACACACCGTTTTGCGCTTGGCTAGTCGGTCGAGGCCCCTGGGGTGGTACGAGCCAGTGCCTGCCCCGTGAACGTGACCGGTACCGGTCACCTAGCCGTGACCGGCCGGTCACCGGGCCTAAATCCCGTGAACGGCCGTTCAC